>JAJPUD010000640.1:487414-522652 GCA_023553655.1 Myrmecobius fasciatus
AGGAAGGAAGGAAGGAAGGAAGGAAGGAAGGAAGGAAGGAAGGAAGGAAGGAAGGAAGGAAGGAAGGAAGGAAGGAAGAAGGAAAGGAAGGAAAGGACAGGAAGGGCAGGAAGGGCAGGAAGAAGGGAGAAGAAAAAAATGAGCATTGTCCAATGGAACTGGTCAGTTGGGTACCCAGTGGAGCAGATACTACTACTCACAGATTATTGTTTGTCCTTCATTCTCAAAGAGGGTCAATGATTTCAGGAGTATGTATGATATCTTGACTTGTAAGTGAACTGGATTTAAGTGAAGCAGAGCTGTGCAAAGTCTTCAGCCCCCCCCTTCTCCATGGTCATCTGAATTTAGTGGCAAGACATAAGTCCAGATGACTGGAGATTGCCCTTTTTAAGCTAAAGTTTTTTCCCCAGTCTCAGTTTGTCTGTGTCAAAGACGTAGAGATGAGGGATAGAATGCAGTGTAAGAGACACTAACTAGTATGGCAGTTTGTAAAAATGGTTCCTTAAAAACATCAAATGATGATATAAGTAAATTAAAGCCCCAGAGATAAGAAGACCACCTCTTCCAAGGTAGATCATCTACTTCTGGATAGGACTTAAAGAGCTTATGTTTGTCAGTGTGACATGAGGTCTCCAGGGGAAGTACCCCAGGGAACAGTACTTGGCTTGGGCTGTTTAACATTTTTATGGAGGATTTAAATAAAGGCCTTCATGACAGTATCATCAAGCTAGAAAGTGACACCGATCTGAAAAGATTAGCAAACGTACTGGACGGCAAAGGCAAGATCTGAAAAGCTCCATAAGGGTCTCGACACACTTGAGTGCTCTGCCGTTCTATTAAAGTGAAATTCAATAGAAAAAAATCTGAAATCTAGCATAAAAAAATCAGCATCATCAATACAAAATGACGGATGTCCAGAGAGACGGCATTTGTTCTGGCTTTTTAGTGGACCACATACTCAATAGAAATCATCAGAATCTTGGGCTGCATTAAGAGGGAAATGGTCCCACGGTGTTCCGCCTTCGTCAGATCCTGTCTAGGTTACGCTATTCATTTTTAGGCACCATAGTTTGAGACTGATAAGCTGCAGAATGTCTCCACCAGGATGATAAAGAGACTTGAGTCCATGACATTTGGTTCAGGGAACTGAACATGTTTAGCTTGGAGAAGAGAAGACTCGAGAGACCAGTATTTGAAGGGATGTCACAGGGAGGAAATAATAAACCTTTCCACTTTGGTCCCAGAGGCAGAACAGCAATGTGTATTGGGGACAGGGTTGGGGGAAGTTGGCTGAATTTAGGCTTCGAGTCAAGAAAGCTTCCTAAAAAGATGAGCTGTTCCAAATTTGTATTCAGGAATACTGGGTTCCCCTCCTTGGAGATCTTCAAGCAAAGGCTGGGTGACCACTTTCCATGTATGGCACAGTGGGATTCCTTTGGCACATGGTTTTGTTTTTGTTGTTGTTGAGAGACTATTGGGGTTAAGTGACTTTGCCCAGGGTCACACAGCCAGGAAGTATCCAGTGTCTGAGACCAGATTTGAACTCAGGTCCTCCTGACTTCAGGACTGGTCCCTATTGGCATATGGTTTTGACAAGCTTATCCCCAAAGTCCTGTCCAGCTCTCAAATGATAGACATCTGACTCCCTCTCAGGAAGTTTCTTTGGACACCTCTTAGATGAGTTTGTTCAAGGTCATTTAGTCCAATCCATACGTGATCAAAATACTTTCTGTAACAAACAAGTAGCTACCTATTCTGGCTCTGCTTGAAGAGATAGGACAGAGAGAATACTGGGTTTGGAGCAAGTAAGGTCTGGGTTCGAATCCCACCTCAGATAATTAATATCTGTGTAACCCTAGACCTGTCACTTCTCACAAAACTTCAGTTTACTCATCTATAAAATTAACTGGACTCAATGACCTCTAAAGTCCCTTCTAGTCTGAAGTCCTGTGATCTCCAGGGAGAAAGAACCCACCTCTTCCTGGGACCACCATTCTCTTTTTGTTTAGTTCTAATTGCTAGGAAGTTTTTTTTTTCCTGACATAAAGCCAAAATCTTCTCTGCAATTTCCACCCACTTCTACATTTCAAGGAACTGTGGTTTCCTTGGTGCAGGTACTCCTACCTCCCACTGCTTGCAATCACTATGCAATGCATAATAGATGGTCTAGGAAAGCCAAAAAAGTGTATCCCTTCCCCTCCCCATCTCCAGAGATGAGACTCTTGGAAGTTCATTCAGCTAGTCCCAAGATGGCAGCCCCACAGACCTAAACCCACAACCCATCCTCAATGACTTTTTAGCCGGTTCCACAAGCCAGCTGGACTCTACTGGCCCAGGTTTTGGGAGCCACGAATTGCCCCCATGTTACCATGAGACCTTGTTTGAGCAACAGTAAAGGAGATAGAGTATAAAAGAACTCAAGATGGGGCCTTCCTGAGCTGACATCTGTGAGATGCAGTGGCTAACATTACTAAATTTGGGAAAAGGTCCTGGACTGTGACTTATTTTAATCCTGGAAGGGCAGTTGATAACGGAAAACTGCTTCCATTATCTCTAAGAAAGACACCTTCCTTCTTCCTTCCTCTGGGGCTGTATGAAGGGAGAGAAAAGAGAGGAAAAGAGACGGCCTTGTAAGACAGAGAGAGACAGACACAGGACTGGCAGTGAGCAAGAACTTGGGATTGAATTCTTGCTCGACACATACATGTATCCCTGGGTCATTCCCTTGATATCTCTGAAGGAAAGTAAGATCCCCAGTGTCTATCTCATGGAATTATTGGGAGGGAAACACACTACAGGTGTGATCTTGGGCAAGTAATTCCTTTCAGGGCTTCAGCTTTTTCCTCCTTCTGTTTCCTTAGCATATGCATTGCCCATGCAGGTGACATAGGTGTCCATGGGCTTTCTAAACACAGATTTGAAGAAAGCTCTGCTCTACGTCTTAAGAATTTTGCCAACTCTTCACCAAAGGAGACTTTGACTTTTACCTAGACAGAAACCGAAGGGGACTATAACAGGTCTCGAGTCTGGATCCTATATATGTGACTTTCTTCTTTAGTGGAAAGAGAGATGACCCAATTCTGTATGTCTTCATGTGGGTTGGCTCAAGAGAACTGGGGAGGAAACACTCTTTTTTCCCAATTTGAGGGTTTGTATTTGGTTCCATACTCTCTCTGGGGAGAAATATGAAGGGAAAGAGAAGAGACTTTGATGAGCAGACATGTAAGAAAAACTGACTTCAAGACATGCCCCTCAATTCTAGCTTCTCTAGAAACTCTGGCGATTTCCCCTTGGTAGAGATCAAGGGCTCTCCCTTATTTGGACTGAGATCTCTCCCTCCAAGCAGAAGAACTCATTCACTGTCTCCATGGTCGGGTATATTCTAATCTGTATGACTTTTCTGATATTTATTTGCTATCTGATTGCAAAAAAATTGGCTGTATTGCTCTTCACTTTAAGATGGTGTTTTGTGCAAGCAGCATTTGGTGGGAGGGCTCAGGTCTTTTGATTTAAGCTTGGAGCACTCTGCTCTTCAAGGCATTGTGAATAAGAAAACAGACTGAGGGAGAGGAACAGTTATTCTCCTACACTAGCAATATTTGGGGGTATATAAATATAATTTTATTTAAGTTCCCCTCTTTTTGGAGATGAGCCTGAAGTCTAAGATACAGAATATCTGGAAGACTTAGGTGAAAGTGATGTCATCTCCCAAGAGCAAAGAACCCAAAAAAGCACCCATTCAGCCCTTCATTCTCTCCATTCAGCCCAAGTCAGGGCTTGCAGGAGCTTGGTGTGTGACTTATGTTAAAATTGGGAGGGCTGGAGCAGCTAGGTGGTGCAGTGGATAGAGCACCAGCCCTGAAGTCAGGAGGACCTGAGTTCAAATCTGGTCTCAGACACTTAATACTTCCTAGCTGGGTGACCCTGGGCAAGTCACTTAACCTCAATTGCCTCAGAAAAAAAAATGGAAGGACTGTTATTGTTGTTGTTCTATTGGTCTAGAAAACACCCAATAAGGAAACTCCCTCTATGAATGGAAAGTAGCACCTGCTTTTTAATTTTGAGTCTTAAACGTTTCCTCAACCATTGAAAAATTCATGACTTGCCCAGTTGTTAGAGGCAAGATTTGAACTTGGGACTTCTACTGTACCACAGGGCCTCTCATATGACCCATTAGGGTTTCTTGGCAGATATTAGAGTGGTTTGCTCATTCCTTCTCCAATTCACGATGAGGAAATGAAGTCACTTGTTCAAGGTCCCACATCCAGGAGGTGTCTCAGGTCAGGGTGAAATTCAAGTCTCCCTGCTTCCAAAGCTGGCACTCTTTCCATGGCACCCCCTTGCTGCCCATGCACACACACACACACACACACACACACAGATAGACAAAATCTGCAGGTATATACACACCCAAAGACAATCAGCCACAAATTTCCAAGGTGACCCCAGCCACCCACTCGCTGCTGCTCGGGCACTTATTGTTACTCTTTGCACTTTTGGTAATCATATAGATTACGAGTGTGATTTATGATGATTAATACTATGGGATGCTGGTAAGGATAATAATAATGACACTTAAGCGGTGCAGGTACAGGTATTAGCTCACCAGGGAGGCTGTGCTAAATGTCTCCCTTAACTCTGAAGAAGGGGAAGCACTTATTGTGTGCCTAATAGGTACAAAGCAAGATGCAAAGGGGTGGGGACTACCCAGTGTGGAAATTCCCTTCATCAATGCACATTCTGGAAAGTGGAAGAGATCTCAGAGGCTATCTCGTCCAATTACAGATGAAGAAACCGAGGCTCAGGGAATGAACGGACTTGCCCACAGAAGTGAGTACAGGATGGAAGAACACGGTCTTAGAGTTACCTAGAGTCCCACAGCCAGGATCTATCAACGTCAATGCTTGAGCTCCGGGCTCACCCTCCATCCCCCGTGCCCCATTGCTTCCAGGAACCCTGAGATAAACTGAAAAGCCTGATTTTTCTCTGAAGAAGCACGCGATGGGATTTGCCTGGGATCTCCCTCTTCCCCCCATTCCTTGCCTCCCCACTGGGATCACATTCACTCAGACGTGGCCGAGCCATGGTCCTGGGTATGGCAGCAGGCAGGACCCAATGGAGATCTGAACCTGGAGAAAAAGGCCCCGATTGTTCTGTGAGGATGAACGGGAAAGACCCGGAGAGGAAGAAAAGCGAGATCGGCCTCCCCTGAGCAAGAAGAACAAGCCAGCCAGGAGTTATGGGCTACAGCACAGGCGATGTGATAGGAGACATCAGAGGCACGCAGGGTCCCAGCGAAGAACGGAAAACGGACTTTCTTCAAGAAAGAAAAACCCATGGCGTGAGTGAAGCGGGGAAGGGATCATTGATAGCCGGATGGAGTTTCACGGCGTTCCAGCAAGAGGCACAAAGGAAATTCAGTGTGATTCACCAAGCCCTTAGTAAGCTCTGAGCTAGATAGTGTGTTAAGTGATGCTAATGCACACATACACACACACACACACACACACACACTTGCACACACTCACACTCTCACACACACTCACACTTGCACACTCACACACACACTCACACAGACACACTCACACACACTTTCACACACTCTCTCACACTCACACACACTCACATACAGACACACTCACACACACACACACACACACACACACACATTTTAAAAAAGACACCCTTTTCCTGTCCTAAAGGAACTAACCTCCTGCTGTTCTCTGATAAAGTGAACAAAACGTACATCAAGTAACTTCTGGGGTTGGCACAGAACTAGCAACTGGGGAGATCCAGAAAGGTCTCAAGCTGGGGGGAGAAGTGGATAAAACTCTGAGCCTGGAGTGGGGGAAGACTGAGTTCAAATCTAGCATCCCTCATTTCAGCTGTGTGACCCTGGATGAGCCAGTTAATCTCTGTTTCTCTTAGTTTCCTCACCGGTAAAATGAGGATAAGAGGAGCCTGTCCCACCCGGAGTTGTGTGAGAATCAAATGGGATGTTTGTAAAGCACAGACACATAGTAAGCATTATATACATTTTCTGTCTTAGGGTGCAGCAGCAAGGCAGATGGAAAGGACTCTCCTTTAGAATCGTTTCCAGCAATAAAAGCACATCTATTTTTATTTTTCCTGTGGCAATTGGGGTTAAGTGACTTGCCCAGGGTCACACAGCTAGGAAGCATTAAGTGTCTGAGGCCAGATTTGAGCTCAGGTCCTCCTGACTTTGGGGCTGGGGCTTACTCCTTTGCCCCATCCAGCTGCCCCTTGCACATCTATTTCTGATTTCAATCCATTTGACGGGACTTGGAGTGGAAACCTTTGTTTTCCGTCTTTGGTCCCTGCACCTCTTGTGGCTGCTGAGCTGTAGCACCTGCAGGTGTTGCTAGGTGATGTGGGATACTTCCATGGATAATGGCTAGAAGTCGCTCAGGTGATGTAGGGATTCCCACTATCCCAAGGACGTGAGTTCAGATCTTGCCCCCATCTCAGTCTGGGGGGATGGAAGTTATAGTGTTGGTTTGACTTGCCCGGCATCTGCTCCCCACTCCGGGTGTCTTGCCGCTTCAGGCTTGCCCCCTCTGTGGGTAACACTGTGAGGATGGCTGGCCCCTTCCCTTTGTCATCCCCTGGGTGACGGGGCTGGATTGGAGGCAGAACGAGGAGTCTGGCCTTCCCCCAGCATATCTATGCACTGAGCTGTCCCATTTACGGCCCCTCCAGCCCCCCCGACCCACATGCACCCCAAGGCCCATCAGCCCTTTGCTCTGGATGCCATTTCATCCCCGTGCCCTTTCCTGCTGCCCAAGCAGACTGGCCTGCCCCAAAGGGGCGGGGGGGGGGGGGAGAAGAGTCAGACAAGGAGCTGACTAGAGCCGGAGTGCTGAGTCAGGCATTTGCAGTCAACTGACTGTAAACTGGAGCCTTCCTCCTGCATCCGAATGTCGATCGAGGCGTCCGTCAGGCTCCGAAGGCAGAATCTTTATGATGGGCACTTCAGTAAGAGACAGGAAGGTCCCAACTTGGCTTTTCAGAATCCAATATTGGCAGCGAGAAACAGCTTTTTTTCTGCCTTGCAGACAACACTTCCCTGCTCACGAGGGGCTGTAAACTGGGCCACGCTTATTTTCAGGAGGAGCTCAGGTGGGTGAGTGGCTGATCTCTCTGAGATTGCTCTTCTCCCTCGTTCTTATTGATCACCGTTCCCTAATCATCATCTCTAACAAAGGCCGACTCCCCAGCTGGGCCAAGGTCTCCCGGATCTGCCTTATCTGGACGCTTCAGCAGCTCTGGCTCCCTTCTCCAGTTCCATCTCCTTGGATGCCAGCTGTCACGGGATCAGCCTAGAGTAATGGGGTGAGGTCATTGCTGACTCAGCCAGGGAAGGAGCACGGCCATCCTCGCAGGAGCTGCCTTGTAAGCTGAGCCCACTGCGGCCTGAGCGGAAGAAAACAGTGCAGTGAGGGCCCCGATAATTGCTGTTTCCCCACCTGAAACGAGGGCCGGTCTTTGTGCAGGAGGAAGAGGATTCTTTCTGGGGGTTGATTTCAGAGGGATCAGAAAGGCCCTCCACACAAAAATACGTCCTCATGCGGCTGGCGGGCTGCTACTTGGAGTTGCTGCATTAAAACATTTATTAGCAGAACCGTAACTAAGCGCACAGGGCAGAGAGAGCATTGTCTCAGGGTTCCAACATCTAGAGGGGGCCTGTTTCTTCCCAGGAAAAGGTCTGTCCCTCCTCAAAGCAACTACCATCAGCCCACCACTGGTACAACCCAAGCCCGAATCCCCAGGATCCTTCGCTCCTCTGCGGACCGATAGCTTCCCCGAAACTTCAAGGAAAGGGTTGGACTGGCTTCTCTCCTAAAACAAATGTATCCAGAAAATCCCACAGTACATATAGTTAATGAGGAATATCAGGGAAAGGGACTCAACCCCAATGCTGGCTCTTATTACTCCTATAACCTTGGTCAAGTCATTGAAAATCCCTGGGCCGCAGTTTCCTCATCTGGAAAATAAGGGAGTTGAACTAGATGGTCTTTGAGTTGCCTTTTACCTCTAAATCTATAATCTGAGCCTTTCCTCAAACTCTTTCCCTGAGGTAAAAAAAATAATCAAAACAAAACACGCAAAGAAATTTACCCCAAAAAGCCCCAGATCCTTAGAAGTCTGATTTGAGTTTTGTCGCCAGTTAAAAATCAAATAACCATGGAAAGAATTAACATATTGAGCCTTATGTGTCACATTCAGTGTCAACTTCATGGATTTAAAAGTTCTGACTCAGTCTAGATCAAAGAAAGTGGGTCTGTACCCAAAGAGAACATAAAGGAAGAGAAAGGATCCACCTGGACAAAAGTGTTTGCAGCAGCCTTTTTTGTACTGGCAAGGAATTGGAAATTGAGTGGATGTCCATCAGCTGGAAAATGGCCAAATAAGTGATGGGATATGAATGTAATGGGATATTATTGTTCTATAAAAATGATGGACAAGCTGACTTCAGAAAGGCCTGGAGAGATTTACATGAACTGATGCTGAGTGAAACAAGCAGAACCAGGAATACAGTGTACACAGTGGGCGATGATCAACTATGAAAGACTCGGTTCTTCTCTGGTTCAGTGATCTACAGCAAACCCATTAAACTTTGGACAGAAAATGCCATCTGGATCCAGAAAAAGAACTATGGAGATTGAATGTAAATCAACACCGGCTATGTTCATTTTTTTCCGTTTTTTTTTTTTAATCTCTCCTATGGTTTTTCCCTTTTACTCTGATTTTCTCTCCTATGGTTTTTCCCCTTTGCTCTGATTTTTCTCTCCCAACATGTTTTATAAAGCAATGTATATTAAAAATAAATCAATTTACTAGAAAAAATAAAGAAATGAAAGTGATGCCCAAAGGTGGGGGTGAAGATATTAAAGACAACCACTCATAACATAGCCTGGAGAACTTTGCAAATCTAAGAGTAGGTTAATTTTTAAAAATACAAATTTAAAAAAGACTATAGGTACCATAGTTCCAAACGTCAGCCTTTTCCTCTCCCATCCAACCCATCACTAGCTCAGAAATTATAGAAGTTGAAATTGGAAAAGATCTTGGATATCATCTAGTCATTAAAAGTCAAACAAAGCTGGAATTGGTACCTCAGATGCCCAGGCCAGGGGCAGAAGCTACATGTGCCCCAGAGCAAACTTCAAAATTAACTTTTCCAAAACTAACTTGTGTTCCTTGGAACACAAGGTCTTGTGAGAGGAGGGATGCTGGAACATACCCAGTCTGCTGCTGGAAAGAACCAAGAAGACCAAGCAAAAGAAAAGCTCATTTGTGAGGGGGTGGGTGACCTCCAGGAGAGAAAGAACTGCATCTGGTGGCTTCCTATTTTAGTTAATTATTTTACTAAGTAGGAATTATGAGTGACAAGGTGGCAGAGTAATGAGAGCTGGGCCATGAGGAATCAATCACTGCTTCTGATCCTTCCTTAGGTGTGTGACCCCAGGCAAAATGCCCTCAGCAACTATCTAAGCCTATACATTGTAAAACAGCGGCTATTCTCCCTTGGCAAAGAGAGGTTCCTCATCAGGAACTTCCTCCACCAATGAAAAAAAAAGGCCAAACTAGATGATATACTTTATTCATTTCCACCGCTTAAGGGATATGCTATCAATGCGCTTAAAACTCTGGCATCCTAAGACAAAGTCCCAGCTACCCCAACCTAGTTGTTGCTATGCAGACCAGGCAACTGAGTAAGCAAAATGTCTTGCCTTGGTTCCAAGTCACAGAACTGGAATCTGAACCCAGTTCCTTGGACTTGAGAGCCAGAAGTTTTGGGCATCACAGCACAGCTGGCTCCAGAATATCAAGCCAAAAACGTTAAATTAAAATCAAAAGCCGATTCAGTTGACCATGAAATGAGAAAATGGCAGAGGAGGTAGAGGGCAGGAAGGAAGTCCTGTCTGCCCTGCTAAGTTTAGTGGGCAAATGCTCTTGGAAAGGAGTCCCTTCCTGGTCAGCATCAGACTCCTTGTCAGGGGATGAGCGGAGTTATTTTGTGCCAATCCAAAGGTATCCTTGGGTAAGTTAGCCAGGGTATAATAATAACAGTTGGTATTTTATTGGGTGTGAAAGTTTTAGGAGCATCTGATATACATTATCTCCTCTGGGCACCAATATCTGTGATGGAGGTGCCCCAAGTATAATTATCTCTGTGTTACCAATGAGGAAATAGGCTTGCTCAATGGTCACAAGCTCATAAAGGGTCAAAGGCCAAGTTCTAAAGTAAGACTAGACTGCCTCCTAAGTCTGACAATATATCCAAGGAATCACACTGTTCCCAATCTAATTCAATAAACATTTATTAAGTGCCTACTGTATGCAAGGCATTATGTAAGGGGGTATTATGGCAAAAAAAAAAAAAAACAGTTCCTCCCCTTCAGTTGCTTCCATTCACAGAAAATCAAAAAGCATTAATTAGGCATCTACAATTTGCCAGGAGTTGTGTTTAGCATTGGAGTTATAAAAACAAAAGGGAAACATCTTTGTCCTCCAATAGCTTATGTTCTATTGGGTCCAATACATCACCAGATAAGTGTAGAGAGGACATGTGGGAAATAAAACATATACAAAACTTTGAGGAAGAAAAATAGAGTTTTTATGGCTCTGAAGAGATCAGGCAGCTTTCCTGCCAGAGAAGACACGCATGGAAGCTCAGGCTTCCCTCCCCCAGTTCTGTGTATTTCAAAGACTTTCAGATCATAAAAGCACCTGTTCATGGAACATCCCCTACTGTGTGCACGGGACTAAAGTGGGGGCTCGGGTTGGGGGTTTTGTTTGTCTCGTCTTGCTTTGTTTCTCAGCTTTCTGTGTTGGGGACGATCCCAGTGAGAAGATTTCCTCCATGACTACATTTTATCCATTCAAAGGGCTAAAGATTAGAGGAGCCCTCAGTCCAGCTAGACAAATCCCTTCCTTTTCCATATGAGCAAACTGAGGTCCAGGGAGAGGAAATGAGCTGCCAGGATCCCCAAGCAGCTATGGCGAGAGCCAAGACTTGGTGTCGGGTCTTCTGCCAGCCGTCCCAGCACAATGTTCCCTGCCTACCCCTGTAAGAAGCTATTGTCTGCGACATCTGGTTGCCAGTGGAGCTTCGGGATCCCTTTAGCCAAGGTACAGTTTTCAGATGGCTCAGAGCATGAGGAATCGAGGCCATTGGCTGCCCGGTGACGGCATCCAGCTCTGACTGAGAGGCTGGTTTCGTGCCAGAAGGATTTGACAGAACAAGCCACGCAGCTGACCAGTGAAAGGTCGGCCACTAAGCAGGGAGGTGACAGGAGAAACAGAGGGGCTGAGACTCAGGCCTTCCCAGATAGCGACAGAAGGGGGGCTCAGGAAAGGCAAAGAGAGAGAGCGGGGAGGCTGTCGGGGATTGTTGGAATAGCTGAAATTGTCCCGCGGGGAGGCGGCCTTCTGTTCCAGCCCGAGCCAGCTGGGAATGTGGCGCGGGAGGCGGCTCTCAGGCCAGAAAAGCCAGCCTGGGATGGGGCCCACGGAGCTGGCAGAAGGGCCCGCAGAGAACGCTCTGCCCTGGGGGAGAAGCCATGCAGTGGCCCACATTGGGGCTCTTCACAGATACAGGAAGGGGGAGGCACGTCTAGACAACAGTTTGTGTGGGAAATGATGGGGAAGGGGACTGGTGGAAGGAGGCCAAAGGCTGACACTGCAGTCAGGAAAAAATAAAAGGTTATATGACCTTGGAAGGAGAGCCGGCGTCCAAAGCTGTGGAGGTGACGGCCCCACCTGGCAATGGCTCAGGCAGACCCGGGTGGATGTCTAGGGTTCCCTTTTTGGTTCCACAATTTAGGAAAGGCCCTGGTAGGATGACCAGAGAAAGGCAGCCAGATTGAGGAGGACACTGGACAGCCCCCACATCAGAACTCTCCAAGAAGCTGGAAATGGGGCCCTGAGCAGGACGGATTAGGGGGAGGGGGCCGATGCAAGAGCTGCTTCCACATGCCAGTGCAAGAGGGATTAAACTTTTTTTCTGCCTGGTCCCAAAGGGAAGTACAAGGAACAAAGACTGGAGGTCAGAGAGAGGTCAGCTGGCATTTGATGTCAGGACAAACTTCCTAAGAATTCCAGCTCTACAGAAGTAGAATGGGGCTGCCTCAAGAGGTCAGGGCTTCCCCCACTCTGGAGATCTTCAAACAGAGACCGGATGGCCAATTACTGGGCCATGAGAGCTGTACTTCTTATTCAGTCTGAGTGGGGCAACTTGTGTGAGTGTTTTCTCCATCTAAAAGAGCTGGCGAATGATGAAGGAGCAACGAGTGCCCACACGTGAAAGGTAGGGTACCAACGTATAGAGAAGACCAGTCTTAGAATCAGGAAGACCTGCCTGACCTCTAATGCACAGTGACCTGGTCATGTTCCTCAGACAACTCTCTAATACTAGACATTCGAAGGGCAAGTGTCAACCGGCCTGGGGAAAGGAAGTATCCCTGGAGGAGTTCCTAGACTGATGGGCTATGTACATATGCCTAAATATATATGCATCCACACATAAACATACATGTAACCTATAGCATAGATTTGTATGAAAACAGAAAACAGAGAATAAGCCTTTAAAGGGCACTTAATGTGCCAGGCAAGGGGTCCTTTGTTTTAATATTATGTCATTTGTTTTTCACAACACTGAAGGGAGGCACTGTCATTACTCCCATTTTACAACTGAGGAAAATAAAGCAAATAGATATTAAATGACTTGTCCAGGGTCATACAACAGGTAAGTATCTGAGACTGGATTGCAGTGCTCGATCGACTGTGCCCCCAGCTGCCTCATTATAAGGCATAAGGAAATGCTCTTCTGCTATGTGGGCATTTTATTTACTAAAAGCAAGAAAAGAAGGATATTTAAACCAAAAAAGCCCACAAGGAAAAAAAAATTGAAAAGAAACAGGCAATTCCAAGAGGACCTGAATGAAAGCAGCCCTGCAGAGACAAAAGTACTGAGAGTGATGGCCAGACTGGTCACAGTGCATGTTCCTCAACAGCTAATTTACATTTAACTGTTTTAGAATTTTGAAGTTAATAGCTGGGAAATTGAAAGAACTATCTGGGAACATTGAAGAAAATTGTAAATTGACTCTGTGTTATATCTGATAAATTGTGTGAGTGTAAAAGTTTTTAATCTAAGTTGGAGGTGAGTTTATTGCAGAGAAGTAATATGTAAAATCCAATATCAGAAGTAGCATAAAAAGGGAAAAGATGCCGAGAAGACAACCACCAGGGAGTACACTGGAGATAGAAGGTAATAGCAGCTGCCTTGATCTTAGGCCAACTGATGAGTAATAGATAAGCTTGGTGGTTTATGATGGAGAAGTGATCTGACTGGAGGAAAGCTCGGATGCTGGGAGCTGATTGGAGAGAAAGCTGCCTGGGAGAAAGACTGACTTATTTCCTAGTGCTATCTACTTGCCTATATTGCCCTTTACAGCTCTCTATGAGTCTATGAGTCAACAGGGAAAGCCCCCTCAAAGCCTATAAGTGACTGGTTTTACTTATCCCAGGCTTCAAGATTGCTATCTGCTAATAAACAAATAACTTAACAGTCTCCCAGCAGTTTGGGAGTATCGGAGAAATGGGTTTAAACAAGAGAACAAGGACAACAAGAAGAGTGGTCCAGCCCAGTCAGTGACATGTGTTGCACCCTATTCTCTAAAGATACCAAGGGCAACCAGACTTAGTCCATAACTGTGAATTATGTGAAGCACATAGACTTCACTATTTCTGGGACACTGCTAGTTATGTCACCTTCTCCCCTGTGGATATTAGGAGAGTGGGAGCTAGAGCTATGTTAAATTCTATTGTGTTATGTTATGGATTATGTGTTACATATGCTGTTCTGATTTATTATGTCAGGTCCTAATATGTTATGTTCATATTCTTATCACTTTGGCTTCTGCTAATTCCATGATTAAGATGCAATGGTGTTGTTATGGCTGATTTGTTAAGGGGAAAGCACGTCAGTGGATACTCAGGGGTACTGAATAAGAGATATATGCTCTCCTCCCACCAAGGTTGCCCTAAGGAATTTCAGAGTAATTATAGCCATGGATCTGCTCTCTGGATAAACAGCCCAAACTGCCAGCTGAAGAACAGAGAGCCTCAAGAGAGCTGGGGTCTGGTGCTGTATTTAGTATTACATATATCTGCATGCATATATATATATATATGTATGTATGTATATGTATAAATAGATATAGTCCCATGTGACCATTCTCTAACACCAGATTCCCAGCACTTGACACATAGAAAGCATTGTATGTATTTGCTGGGTTGAAGTGAAGTGAATTGTATTAAGAAAACATATATTGACTCTCCCCTAGAGAGGGGAAAACCATCCCAGTGCTCTCAGATATCTGGCCCATAATGCATAGCTCAGTTGGTTGGGGAAGAGTCCCAATTCTCAGTTTTGAGAACTCTGTATGTCCCTTTTGCTGAGAGGGAAATGCAAAGTCCACTTTGCCACTTCTCACCCCCCAAAATCAGCTTGGACAGAAGTTATGGTAGATCTTTTCTGATGAAAAAGAAATGCACAGGTAAGTTCCAGGCAGACTTGTCACAATTTGGGATAAGAAACAATCAGAAAGAGGAAGAAGCAGGGAAAGGTGTTGGGAGACTCTCCTCCAGTCTCCTCAGAACTGGCTGAATGCTCCAGTGCTGAAACCCAGCCAAGATGTGCATCCTCGGTGGAATAGGAAGATGACATAATTTACATAGTGTATGTAAACTCCTCATTTGCATCTGATTTCTCAATGTCTAATTTGTTCATCAGCAAAGGCTGTGTGTGTATCAAACAAGTTTTTTAATCAGTTCACGGTGCGTGTGTAAGCAAATTAATCTTTCCATTTATGAGGGAAGGCTGCATAAACTTGAAATTAGCCACCGTTGATTCATGGAGAAGGTGATTTGTATAGAGATATTGTGGGTGCTCATAAATGGCTGCACTCAAGCCAAACCAATGTGGGGAAAGGGCTGGAGATCTGGGTCCACTCTTCACAAACTGGTCCAACCAAGGACACGACCTTTCAGTCAACTGGCAATTCTATTCTGCAAAAAATGCCTTTGAGAGCCTTTTCTCTTAGGAAGGCACAAGCCTTTTACCTTTACTCTCCAGAGGCAAAGCTACCTTAGGATGATTTTTCTTAGCTGAACTTTCCTAGGGAACTAGTCTTTTTGTCCTTGGATTTATCTAAGGTACAAAAAAATCATGGGATTCCGAAAGATCCAGGGAATTTCCCTCCTTCTTTCTATAGGGTTCCCTTCTGTGCTTGGTTATATCTACTCTAACAACTCTTGGGATTGTCTTTGGTTTTTATTTTGCAGTTGTGGTTATTGTTCTATATACAAACTGATTAAATAATCCTCTAGCGGATGGAGGAGCTGTGGCTATTGTCAGTCCCACAGAAGGATTCCTCAAACTTGCCTCAAATTGTAGCTTTGTTCCCCTACTCTCTCAGCTTTCTCATCTACAAAATGCACGTTAATTCCTAGTTTCCAAGTCTCACGGGCGCAAGTAAAAAAACAGATGGAAAACACTTTGTGTAGGTCCTATGAAAATATATTATCACTAACTCATTTGGGTCTCAGTTTCCCCTTCTTTAAAACAAAGGTGCTGGAAAATACTGATGGCAGCACTTTGGTAATTGCAAAGAATAGGAAACAAAGTGATGCTCATTGATCAGGAAATAACTAAACACATCGAAGTCCGTAAATGTAATGGAATATTATTATGCTATAAGGAATAGCTAAACACATTGAAGTCCATAAATATAATGGAATATTATTATGCTATAAGAAACAATGCACATGATGAATTTATAACTGTGAGGAGATACATGTGAACTGAAGCAGAGTAAAGCAAACAAAACAAAAAGAGCAGTATGTGCAATGACTGCAACAAAGAAAATGAAAAGGGCAATGAAACAATGCTAAATGTTGTGAAATTGTAATGAGCAATCTTGGTCAATGAGCAATTATTTGATGAACATTTACTGAGTACCTACTATGTGCTAGGCACTGTGCTAAATGATGGGGATACAAAAAGAGCCTTCAAGGAGCTTGCAATCTAGTAGTCTGGGAGAAGGAATAACTAAAGGTGTTGCCTTTCAACAGGGAGATGGGAAGCTGTATGTGCTTCTGCAGTCAGACTTGGTTGTTCTATGGTTGTTTTTTTTTGTGAAAAGGGAAAGCTCATTGTGAGCAAAAAGGAAAGTAGAATATCTAGAAATGACTGTCATAAAATAATTGGCTACAATAATATTTTTGTATGAATAAAATAAAAACAATAACATTTGATGAGAAGATGACTAAGGTTTCAGGTTGAAAGAGGAAAAGGGAATGCTAGGGTGGGGTTTCTAGGATATACCAAAGATGCAGGAGCAGATGTCAAAGCATGATTGAAGCTGATAAGAGAGCTTATCAAGGAAGGTTCTCCCAAACCAGACAGGAGAGAGAAGCAGGATAACAGGAAGTCATTCAGAAAATACAGAAGAGGTAAAGCTTAATGGTCATTGTACAGTTAAAGTATCATATGACACTTGGGGAAGCTGGGCCTCTTGGATGGGCCATAGGATCTTTGTGTCTCAATGAAAAAAAGGCCTCCCTGGAAGAGAGGCCCTAGAAACCAGACATACAATCTCCACTTCTCCCATGTCTGTGCCTTTTCTCTGGCCGTCCTCCTTGTCAGGGAGGATGCCCTTCCTTTTCACCCTTACCTCTTAGAGTCCTGGGCTTCCTTCAGGATTCAGCTCCAAGTCCACCTTCTATCCTATCCTAACCCCAGCCTTACTCTCCAATTGCTAGAAACTTCCCATCAAAATCACCTTGCATCTATTCTATAAATAGCTTCTATGCATACATATTATTTCCTTATAAGCTTATCGAGGGCAACAAGTTTTTTTTTATAACCCAGAATTAAAGCTATAAGTCTACATAAAATTTCTCCCACTTCCTTCTCCAAGAGCCACCAACTCTGGCATTATTTTTTGGAAATGTTTTAACAATCTCCTCTGCTATGGCCCCATTTACCATACCTTGAACTTTCTGGACCAAAATTCCCCTCTCTGAACAACATTTCCTTATGTGTATTGTATCCCTCTGTTAAAAGAAGATATGGACTCTGACTTGGTTTTGGTATCTCCACAACTTAGTCTAGTACTTGCACAAAGTACTAAATAAATGTCACTTTTGTAGTTATTTCCTGACTGTTTAACACGGTACCTGACATATATCAGATACTTACTGAATACCTTATCATTCATTCATCTACTGTTCCTGGACTATACACTCTGCATCACTCACTGCTCTAGTAAAAGGCAGAGTCCAAATTGGTTTCTTTAATTCAGTGGGCAATCACTTTCTGCTCCTCAGCTCTGTTCATGTGTGATGTCCCGAGACTCCTCTACTTAGTCCAAGAACTATATGTTGTCCAAAATTAGTCCCTTTCCTCTCTACAATATTGATTCCCTTTTTCCTGCCCAGGGAATCTCCAGGTTCCAGGGATGACCTCAGTAGATCAGTAACAACATAATATGGAAGTTTTCCTGGAGAAGAAATTAATCTGGAGCAACTAACAAGAATTATTGTCTTTTTTATTTTTTAAATATTTATTTCTTTATTTTAGCTGAGGCAATTGGAGTTAAGTGACTTGCCCAGGGTCACATAGGAAGTGTTAAGTGTTTGAGGCCAGATTTGAACTCAGGTCCTCCTGACTTCAGGGCTTGTGTTCTATCCACTGTACCACCTAGCTGCCTCCAGAATTATTCTTGAGCTTGGTCTTTGCACTGTCTCTTACTCATGCCTGGAATGCTCTATCTCCTCTCCTTGGATTTCTAGAAAGTCTGGATTCCTTCTAATCCAGTTCAAATATCTCCAACAAAAAGGCTTTCTGTGTGGTTTCCCCATGAAAATTACCTTTTATTTACTCTGTCTATATTTTGTAGCTACTTATATGTTGAGATTTTCCCAGAAAAGATGTGTCCAATTGTTGCCATTGAGACAACTTGAGGCTTCGAAATTCTAAGCAAATAAAATGTGAATTAATGTTGCTCACTTTAAAATATTGATGAGAACAGGACCGAGGACAGAGCCTTGACTTGTTGCTGTGACAGACTGGCCTACAGGTGGTATCACCTAGTCTATGTTATATCATTTTATGCACAAAGTTATTAAAAACTAACCCACCCCACAAACTCAGGAATTTGTTTGAAAATAGATTAGACACTTCCCTCCCCCTTCAAACCCTTGACCAATGCTCCTATCTTCCACCTGGTATAATACAGTTCTCCCTTTTTCTAAAAATTCTACAACTTCCTTTGGGAAGTTTTTTCCAACATCAAGCTCTGGGAAATATCACTTACCATTGTAGAACTGGTAAGCCTCAATAAATAATAATAAAAAAAAGTTCTCTCCTACCTGAGGTTTTGTGAGAATAGGTTTTCTTCCTCCTTGTCTCAATATTCTTTTTCAGTCAACTTTTCTGGATCGTTATCCAGATCCACTTTTTTTTTTTTTTGTTGAGGCAGTTGGGGTTAAGTGACTTGCCCAGGGGTCACACAGCTAGGAAGTGTTAAGTGTCTGAGACCAGATTTGAACTCAGGTCCTCCTGACCTCAGGGCTGGTGCTCTATCCACTGTGCCACCTAGCTGCCCCAGATCCCACTTTTTAATTGTATATTTAACTCCTAATCTTCCCTCTCCTTCTCCTCTCTAAGCCCTCCCTCTCCTCCTCTGTCTCTCTTTCTTCTTCAGACTAACATATCTCTGTAATCCTCCCTGAAATTGTCATTTCAGCTTCCTCATCAAGTGATAATTATCATATATAAATATATACATATATACATGTATATCAAAATGCATGAATAGAAATTAATAGATTTATTTTTATATAATTTTTCTCCCAGTAAAATATAAGCTCCTTATGGGGAGGGAGCATTTTTTTTTTCATTTTTGCATGTCCTGAGCCTTCCTCATAATGTTGATTGGATTGGAGTCTGCTCTCCTATCTTAGGAAGGAGACTCTATTGAATAGGTTTATTATTATGATTTTGGCTTGGTTAATAACTATTTGATGGTGATTTGGCAACATTATTAGAGAAGCTCAGTGGGAACGTGTTAGCTATCTTCAAGTTTCAGAGAGGCTATTACATATAAAATTATGCATAGAACAACTATTATATTTGTTCCACATCGCCAAAAAAAGTAAAAATCAGGAGCAATAGGTGGAAATTTCTGAGGCACAAATTTAAGATTAACGTAGGAAAGAATTTTGAAATAATTAGAGCTGACCATGGAGACATGGGCTGCCCCAAGAGGTTGTAAATGCTGTATTCCCTGAGGTTTTGGAATAGAAACTGAGTACTTACCTGTGGGAGAAGTTGTAGAGGTGATTTGTTATTAGCAAAGGGTTAGAACAGATGGCCTCAGGTCCCTTCTAGCTTTGAGTCTATGATTTTGTGACTAGGAATAGTGTATGCCCTTTGAATAGGTTAATGGCCCAGCCACCTTTCAACATTTCATTAATGACATTTTTGCTGACCTTCAGAATCAATCTGTTGTTGTGTCCCCAGAAGACATTTTGATATTCTCGCACCTCGAAGAAGGAAGTGCCTCCTATGTAAGGGAGGTGTTAAGTCAGTTGTAGCTCTTGGGTTTATATTCTAAGCCGAAGAAATAAAATCTCTGTAATGGTTGTTCAGGCAAAGATTGAATTGGCGGCTTTACAAGCTGTTGGTGGGGACATGGGATAAGTTGATAGAGTCCCTGAAAGTTGACATTTTCCCATCTCAAGAAGATAAGACATTATTATAGGACTGAAATTTGAGGGCAAAGTTCTCCTGCTAGATTAGGAGATTGAAAACTCTCTGGAGACCAAAATAGTAAAGAGTGTTAAACAAAGAACTGGGGAGAGAAAGACATGACAATCTTAGGCTGAGTGAGAAAGAATCAGCAATACAGGAAGCAAGCAAAAGGGGGAAGAAGGATGAGCTGAAGCAGAGAAGAGTGAGATATCATGGAGGACCCCTGGCCATACAGACATTTCAGAGACCTAGACTTAGACTCTAGCTATGAGTTCTATGTACTTCTTGGAGGATTGAGGAAAATTCCAAGAAACTTATCTTTCCCCGGCTTTCCTTCCTGTTTATTAATAGAATCTATACTATATTATTCTGTTTTCTCCTTTGCCCCAATACTTCTATGAACCTGAAATTTGCTTCAACCATTAAAAAGTCCACAGCTAAGCTAGAGATAAATATATATGCCATTTAGGTCAGAGAACCAAATAATTTTCCTATCTGGGGGCTCTGAGCAATTATAATTTTATTTCTAACTTATTGTTTACTATAAACTTAAGCAGCAAAGGAGAGAATCAAGTGTACCTGAGGGCATAAAAAACAAGCTAATCAAAAAGGCAAAGTGCAACTGATTAAAGCCTCACTACTCTCCAATGACACCAAAATAGCCCAGTGTTGCAATTCTATAAAATGTAGGTAATATGGTGAAAACGAAACAAAACAAGAACAAAAAAAATACCTCACCACAAGACCTAAGCTGAAAGATCACTTATTCTACTTATTGTATGTATGGCCTCCTCCTTTCTAGGTTTTTTCATCTGAAAAGATGTTGGATTAGGTGATTTCTATGGTTGCTTCAACCTCTAACATTCTATGAACACTCTAAGCATTCTTAAAGACCAAACTAACTACCAGCTAGTGATCAACAGGTTCCTTGGGCATTATTGTCCCCCTTTATTGTCAGCTGACTGAGTGTTTGCTATGGTGATATTTGAAAAGGTTTAAATTCAGATCTCTTCTGGCTGTATTTCCAACACTTTTTCAAAGGGAAAAGGAAAAGGGATATGAGAAAAAGGGAGAAAGAGGGAAAGGGGCAATGAAAAGGAGATGGAAGGGCTCCAATTTATCATAAGGATAAGATCATATATTTAAAGATGGAAGGGATATTAGAGAACATTGAGTCCAACCTCCTCATTTTGCATATGAGGAAACTGAAGCACAGAGAAATTAAGTGACTTGACCAAGCTCAAACAACTAGTAAAAACCTGAGGCAGATTTTGAACAGTCTTTCAGACTATTAGTTCCAATGCTCTATGTGCCATCCACGCTGCCTATTTCACAGTGTTTATTCACAGATAAAATAAACAACCAGATTATGTGATTATCAGCTGTGATGGACTTGCTCTTCTCAACAATTGAGTGATTCAAGGCAATTCCAAGACACTTAAGATGGAAAATGTCATCCCCATTGAGGGAGAGACCCATGGAGACTGAATATGGATCAGAGCATATTATTTTCACCATTTTTTCTTTTCTTGTGATTTTCCCTTTTGTTATGATTTTTCTTTCCCAATATGGCTCATGTGGAAATATGGTAAAATGTATGTACAGGCAAAAAATAATAAAATAAAGTTGTTTGAAGTGGGGGAAAGTGCACCGGTTTATGGCTCTTTGGGCATAGTTCCAAAATGGTTGGATCAGTTGACAGCTGCACAATAGTCTATTAATATATCTACTTTCCCTCATCTCCTCCAGCATTTATCATTTCTGATAGGTATGAAGTGATATCTCAGAGTTGTTTTAATTTGCATTTCTCTAAATAGTAGTGCTTTAAAACATTTTTTCAGATGATTATATATAACTTTGATTTCTTCTTTGGAAAATTGTGCTCATATCCCTTGATAATTTATCAATTGGGAAATGGCTTTTATTTTTATAAATTTCTTCAGTTATCCACATATTTGAAAATGAGGCTTTGCTATAAACATTTTTGATATTACTTCAATATTGGTTTCCCTGATTATTTCTTTCAATTTTTTCTGTTTTTGCCTTGCTTTGTTTTGAGATCATGATTGCTATCCCTGTCCTTTTTTTTTTTTTACTTCAACTGATGTATAACTGATTCTGCTTTTGCTCCTTATTTTGACTGTGTGTGTATGTTTCTATTTCAATTGTCAATCTTGTAGACAATATATAGTTAGATTCTGGTTTCCAATCCATTCTGCAATTCATTTCCATTTTATAGTTGAGCTCATTCCATTCACATTCACAGTTATTACTAGTATATTTTCTTCAATCCTCTTTTTCTCTGTTTATCCTTTTTTATCCTTTGGTTGGGATTAAGTTATTTCAGTGGTGTCTGACTCTATGTGACACATTTGGGGTTTTCTTGGCAAAGATATTGGAGTGACTTGCCATTTTCTTCTCCAGCTCATTTTTGATGAGGAAACTGAGGCTAACAGGGTGAAGTGACTTGCCAAGGATCACACATCTAATAAATGTATGAGGCCAAATTTGAACTCAGGTCCTCATAACTCTAATGACAGAACACCATTCATTGCACCACCTTGCTGCTTCTTCTCAAAAGTCTGTTTTTCTTCGGATCATTGCCTCCCTTGATCTATACTCCTTTGTCATTATTCTAACCTCTCTATTTCACTTATCCTCTTTCTCTATTAGGTAAGATAAATTTCTATACCCAACTAAGTGGTGTGTGTGTGTGTGTGTGTGTGTGTGTGTGTGTGTATTCTTTAGCCTTTAAACCAATTTCAATGAGAGAGAGGTTCAAGCACTGCCCACCCCATTTATTTCCCCTCCACTAGAAAAGCTCTTCCTTGTAGGCCTCTTTTATATGAGAAAATTTCCCTCATTCTACCTTTCCCTTTCCCCTTCTTCAAGTGCATGTTTTTTCTCACTTCATTATTTTTTTTAATTTGGCGAGCATAACAATATAATCAACTCACATGCATGCCTTCTGTCTGTACAGACTCCTTAATTGCTACCCTAATAATAAAGTTGTGGGGAGTTATGTGTGTCATCTTCCCCTAAAAGAATATGAATAGTTTCATTCCACTGATTCCTTTTCATGTTTACCTTTTTTATTCTTCTCTGAAATCAACTGTTTGAAAGTCAAAAGTGTTATTTGTATCTGGTCCTTTTATCAGAAATGCTTGGAAGTCCTCTATTTCATTAAACATCCATCCCCCCCTCAAAAAAAATAGAGACTATACTCAGTTTTGTTGGGTAGATTTTTCTTTGTTAACCTCCAGAATGTCATATTTAACACAGTTAACAACTCCTCCACTCATTTAATGAGTCATCCTGACTGTGACTCCACAATATTTGAATTGTTTCTTTCTGGCTGCTTGCAATATCTTCTCCCTGACCTGGGAGCCCTGTAATTCAGCTATAATTTCCTGGCAGATTTTTCTTTTGGAATCTGTTTCAGGGGGTATTTTGTAAGTTCTTTTATTTTACCTTCTGAATGTAAGATATTGGGTAGTTTTCCTTGATAATTTCTTATATTTGATATGTAGGCCTTTAAAAAAAAATCTTGGCTTTCAGTTACTCAAAATTCTCTAATTATTTCTCCTTGATCTATTTTCTAATTCAGTTGTTTTTTTCCAATGAAATACCATGTATGTTGTATATATATTTTCCCATTCTTTTGACCTTATTTTATTGTTTCTTGATGTCTCATGTAGTCATTAGCTCTCAGTTGCCCAATGCTAATTTTTAAGGAATTATTTTCTTCACTGAGATTTTGTGCCTCATTTCCCATTTGGCCTATTCTGTTTTTTATTATTTTCTTCATTTACTTTTTGTACCTCCTTTCTCATTTGACTATTGTATTTTTTGGGGGGGGGTATATGTATTTGATATTTTATTTCTCTTCAATTACATGCAAAACAATTTTAATATATATTTTTTTTAATTTTGAGTTCCAGATTCTTTTTCTCCATTCCTAGTTTCCCTTTTCATAAAGAAGCTAAGCAATTTAGGGGCAGCTAGATGTTGCAGTGGATAGAATATCAGCCCTGAAGTCAGGATGACCTGAGTTCAAATTTGGCCTCAGACACTTAATGCTTCACAGCTGTGTGATCCAGGCAAGTCACTTAGCCCCAATTGTCTCTGCTCCCCCCCCCCCCAGAGGCAAACAATTTGAGACAGATTATATTCATGCAGTCATGCAAAATATTTCCATATTAGTCATATTGTAGAAGAAAATAGACCTCCCAAAATGAGTTTTTAAAAAGTATGCTTCTATCTTCATTTAGACTTCATTGGTTCTTTTTCTGGAGATGAGTAGCAATTTTGAATCATTGTATTGCTGAGGATAGCTAAGTCATTTGCATCATTATATAATATTGTAGTACTGTGTACAAATATGAATTGATCCAATCATTTTGGAAAGCAATTTGGAAAATGCCCAAAGGGTTATAAAAACGTGCTCACCCTTTGATCCAGCAGTCTCACTACTAAGTCTGTATTCCAAAGAGATCATAAAAAGGAGAAAAACTGTTTATAGCAGCTCCTTTTTGTGATGGCAAGGAGTTGGAAATTGAGGGGATACCCATCAATTGGGGAATGGCTAAACAAACTGTCGTATATGCATCTAAGGGAATACTATTGTTTTATTAAAAATGATGAGCAGGAAGATTTCAGAAAAAGCTGGAAATACATGAATCAATGCTATGTAAAGTGAGTAGCACTAGGAGAAAATTGTACACAACAGCAAAATTTTATGATGAACAACTTGGGTAGACTCTGTTCTCAACAATACAGTGCTCTGAAACAATTCTAAAAAAAATCTCATGTTTGCAAATGCTATCCACTCCAGAGAGAGAACTATGAAGAATAAATGCAGATTGGAGCTTACTATTTTCACTGTGTGTGTGTGTATGTGTGCGTGTATGTGTGTGATTTTCCCCTTTTGTTCTGATTCTTTTTTCACAATAGAACTACTGTGGATATATGTTTGATGTGATTGCATATGGATACCCTAAATCACATTGCTTGCCATCTTGGGGAGGAGGGAAAAGAAGGAGGGAAGAGGAAAAAATTTTTGCAACTCAAAATCTTATAAAAGTGAATGTTGAACATTATATTTACATGTAATTGGAAAATACTCTTGTGGGGGGGAAGAATTACAAAAAACAGAGCAAGGACTGGGGGAAATGGAATTTTTTTCAGTAGTTTTGTGTCATTTTTGCCATTAGATCAATTCTGCTTTTTAAGGTGTTATTTTTTTCAGTATACTTTTGTGCTTCTTTTACCAAGCTGCTAATTCTCTTAATAATTTTCTTGCATCATTCCAATTTCTTTCACTAATTTTCCTCTACCAGTCTTAGCTATAACTTTTCCACGAATTTGGAATTTGGATTTGGGTCCTCGTAGCATTTTTCACTGAGGCTTCATTTGTAGCTATTCTCACATTGTTGTCTTCCAACTTTATGTCTTGGTCTTTATTGTCTCTATAATAGCTTTTTTTCATGATTGTGATTTTTGTCATTATTTGTTCATTTTTCCAGCCTATTTCTTGACTTTGAACTTTATGTTAAAGTTGGACTCTGCTCACTTGAAGGTAGGGATAGGGAGTGGAACTATCCCAAGCTTCAGGTTTTTTCATGTTCTTGTGTTCAGTGACAGTCCTTGAGGGAAAGGGGTCTTCAAGTTTTCAGTTTTTTCCAAAGTGGTATGATCCAGAAAGAAGTATGGACACTGCTATCCTGGTCTGTGCCTGGCATTGGGTGGGGAATATCTTCTCTTGAAGCCACAAGCACTAGTGCTTCTCTTTGCCTTGAAACTGTGACCAAGGTACCTTCTCCCTTGTGATTTGACCACAAGTGCTTCTTTCTGTCTTGGCAGAACTGCTTATAAGCAATAGAACTGCCACTAGTGACAACAAAGAGTTCCTTGTAATCTCTTTCTGATCAATTGTCCTTCCATATTTGGGTTTAAAACTCCTGAAGCTGCTCCTGCTGCTGCCACACCCATTAGCAAGAGTTCCTAAGTCTTTCAAAAAAAATTGTCTTTACAAAATTTTTATCATTGTATATATGTTTTTCTCCTGGTCTTCTTAATTTGTTTTGTCTCAGTTCATACTAATCTTCCTAGATTTCTCTGAAACCATCCCCTTCATATTTTTTTTAATAGTACAATTTTTTTCACATTTTTGGTTTGATTTAACTTTTCCCCCAAATTAGAAGGCTAGAAATTTGACAGAAACCTATGTTTATTACAAGTACAATCATGTAAAATACATTTTTTATATGTCATGTTGTTAAAGAAAACACAAAAAACTTCAAGAAAAATAGAGGAAAAAAATAGCTTTGATCTACATTCAGACACTACCAGTTCTTTCTTTGGAATGAATGGCACCTTTCACCAGAAGTCTTTAAGAAGGGCATGGTACAGTGGATAGAGCACTGGTTCCTGAGTTAGGAGAACCTGAGTCAAATCCAGCCTCACGCACAACACTTATTAGCTGTGTGACCCTGGGCAAGTCACACAACCCCAGTTGTCTCACTCCCTCCCCCCCAAAAATTAGAAATCCTTCAGAATTTTCTTAGATTATTGTATTGCTGAGAATAGCTGCTATTCATAGTAGATCATCATACACTATTGCTGTTGCTGTATACAACATTCTCCTGGTTCTGCTCATTTCACTTTGCATCAGTTCATTTAAGTCTTTCCAGTTTTTTTTTTCTGAAAGCATCCTACTTGTCATTTCTTAAAGCACCATGATATTCCATCACAATCACAAACTCCATCATGATCACAAACACAAACTAACCATTTCCCAATTAATAGACATCCCCCAATATCCAATTCCTTGCCACTACTAATAGAGCTGCTATACATATTTTGTACACATAAGTCCTTTGCCTTTATTAAAAAAATCTGTTGTACAGTAATTTCCCATCACAATTCTATACCATGATTTGTTTAGTCATTTCTCAGTTGATAGATAACCTCTTCAGGTTCCAATTCTTTGTCACTACAAACAAGGACATAAGTAGTTTTGTTACATCCTTTTAGTCTGTTTTCTTAGAACCAATCCCTCCCTTGATCTATCTTTTCCACTTCTTTCCCCTTCTCCTTTCTCCTCCTTTCCTTCTTTTTAGTGAAATGAATTTCTGTATCCACCTCTATGTGTGTACTTTTTTTCTCTTTTAAGCAATTTGAATGAGAGTAAGTTCAGATGACAGCTTCCCTCCCCACCTTCTTCATTGTCTGTTTAGACTTCTACTTGCACACCCTGATTATTTTTCCCCTCTCTTCCATCAATGCATTCCTTTCCCCTTCCCTTTCTATTATTTTAAGCCATAAAAATATAATAGAACCCTTCTTAGGCCTTCTGTTTAACTGGGTACCACCTATAACCCCTAATGATAAGAGAATTGAGATGGAATACATTTATCATTCCATCAAATGTAAGCAACTTATCTTTGTTTAGTTCCTTATAATAATTTATTCATGTTTACCTGTTTATGTTTCCCTCGACTCTTGTGTTTGTATTTCAAGATTTCTATTTAACTCTGATTTTTTTTTTACCAGGTGTGCTTAGAAGTCTTCATTTCATTGAAGTCTGATTGGTTGGTTAGTTGTTGGTTAGTTGTTGTCCTTCTTTTTCAGAGAGGATCAAAATGACATCACTGTATTAGAGTCGAGTTACAGTATATCTGACTGTAGCGGATCAGACCAATTTGAGCTCAGAATGCTCTGCTACAGGTTGGACACAAATAGTCCCTTATGAACATTTGGACTGGCTTCAATGACTTTGCACATCTCATATTTCTTCTGAGCTAATTCATTTCTGCTTTGTTCATAGAGCACAGCATCTTCTCTGATGAGGGCATGCCATGCTGGACATGCCTGTGCCAGTGTCTTCCATGTCATATAATTGATTCTAAAGTTCTTAAGAGAGACTTTGAGAGCATCCTTGTATGGCTTTTTCTGACCACCTTGTGAGCACTTACCCTGTATGAGTTCAAACATGATAAGTGCTCATTTGTTGAAGTCTAATTATTCCACCAGTATTACCCTTTTGTGACCATTTGGTTAGGGAAAAAAATCTTCATTGGGTAGGAAATTGATTTTTATCCTACTTGATTCAAACAGCCACACTTATGAGAAGCTTAGCATGGAAGTCAGAGAACCCAAGTTCAGCTCTTAGATCTGCCACTTTCTTACTTGTGAAACCTTGGATAAGCCCTTTTACTTCTTTTGTACACAGACTTCTCATCTATAAAACGACTTGTTTGATGTAGAAGACTTCAGAGTTTTTCCATAACTCTAAATCTATGATTCAATATTCTTGAAATTTTCAGCCCTAAATCTGCTGGTTGTTGAGGACAAATATCTCCAAATAGAAGATTAAGAAGAAAAGACTTAAAGACTTTTGTTAGTCAGTTTTTCCTTATCAAGGAGAGGCTTCTTAGACACTATACTTAATCAGACTGAGATTGCTGACATATCGTTCTGAAAAATTAAAGGCAAGAAACTAATGACAAGCCATGTTGCCCAACAGAAACCGAGGAACCAGCAGAATTATGCACCCAAGTAGTAGTCAATGAGAAATGAATGGGGATTGGTTAGATCACAGCATCTCCTGAGAGACTACCAAAGAAAAGAAATATGATAGGATGATCAAATGCAGGCCAGAAACAACTTGATAGTGACACAGGAAGATGTCACCATAATCATTAATGATAATTATAATAATTAACATTTGTAGAGTGCTTACTAGGTCTTAGGCATTGTCCTAAGTTTTTTACAATTATTATCTTGTTCGCTCCTCACAGCAAGCCTGAGAGGTATATATTATTAAGAGTATCAAATGAGGAAACTGAGGCAAAAAGAGGTTAAATATCTTGCCTCAAGTTACACAACTAGTAAATACCTGAAGCTGGATTTAGAACTAAGGTCTTCCTGACTCCAAACACAGTGATCTACCCAAGATATCAACTCAATTTCTCATCAACTCTGCATTGTTAAAGTGGGAGTTGTCTTCCTCTGCCCCACACGTTTTCTGTGCGCATCTTCATTTGTAATCCATATCCACAGTGGGGTGGTTGGTCTTTCCCCAACTGATTTTTGCCTTTCCTTCCCACCCTCTCTTCTATACCATACTAGCTGAAATAGTGATAAAAAGTAAAAACAAGATATCAGAGGTAATAAGCTTTGTTGATAAATTATTCAACTAACTAAAAAGGAGTCTGTATCCTCGTACAAAAAGTGAACATGTTTCATTAAACTAGAAAAGGAGCTAAGGGAAGGGCCACTACAAATTGGCCATTTCTAGATGCATTATCTAGTTCAGCTTGGAAGCCCTGGAATCGATCTATGCAGATCAAGAGTTCCAGAGAATCTAGGTTCAGGGAAGATTTATGAAGTATGACCCTTGTGTCTTTAGCAGAGTACATGGGGGGAGGGAGGGAGGAGGGTCTCTTCTCTCTGTCCTAACCATGGTGTCTTGAAGCAGAGCTATTTGCTCAGTAGGATACAAACTATTTGGCACTTGGAGAATCAGCCTGAGAAATTTCTAGGCACAACTAAGGGGGAAAAAACACATGCATGTTTACTTACATACACAAACACACGCACACACATACACACACACACCAGCCTGACATGGATATACTGGTCACTGGTGACCAGGAGCAATTTCAAAACCAGCTATTGACTTAGAAAACTAGCCAAAGAAATCAAGAGTCACACTATGGAGAAATATGGATCCTACGAACCCAAGTGAAGGATTTGCCATATGGGGAATCTGTACCTGGGAATAAGGTAGCTATGAACCCAAGTTTAGGATTTGCCATATGGGGAATCTGTACCTGGGAATGGGGTAGCTATGAACCCAAGTTTAGGATTTGCCATATGGGGAATCTGTACCTGGGAATGGGGTAGCTTCCTGAAGATTCCTTAAGAAGACTTGTCTCCTTGAGATGTCCTCAGAGGACATGAATTTTCAGTTTTGAGTTGCTCCTGTTTGCATGTATGCCCTCTGTTGCACTTTCATTTTGATCACAGTCTTCCCACCAGAGTTTTAAGTATTGTAATAGTAACAGATTTATGGAAGGGGAGGGTGGGGGTAAAGTTTTGTAAATCTTCCCACCAAGTCATTTTATTAAATGCCTTTGCTTTGATCCAGTTATGCCTATTGGCTGTTTGTTAAGAAGTATTCCAGCTTTTGAGCTAGTAGAGCAGGAGACACACATGCTAGTCTAGAATCTGGGAGTAGCAGCCACATTCTGGGATCAAAACTTGGCCATGTGAGTGCAGACTGGGAGAAGAGGCACAAAGGGAGGGGGATGATGCATAATAACTTAGATCTCTGTGGGAAAGGGTACTTGCTACTAGAGGAGAAATGTTTCCTTGTTATTTTTCTTAGCACACTTTTTCATTAGTGCTTTTGCTTTAAACAAAGTGGGCAATGAGTAAAAGTAAATATGTTGCCCGGGGGTCGTGAGTTCTGGAGTTGTGAATTTTGAACGTGGGTTCATTTTTCTCGGGTCCCATATCTTACGTTTATATGAAATGTCAGCAAAGCCCTGAGTGGGAGCCTGAGGGTTGTTTTGTGAGAGCTATTTCAGGAGCTCACTGATCTTTTTCAATTCACTCACAGCTTTACAATTGTGTTCCAGTGAGCTGTGCTTGCCTTAGGAGCCCCACTGAACCGTTAGATTAACTTTGTTTCAAGTTGTATTTGGTTGCAATGTTACACCCTTGAGTATATTCAGTCTTCCTGGCTCTTAAACCTGTGGCATTTGTTGCTAACTGACTTGTGAGAGAAGTAGAAGCAGTAGAGTTGATGGCTTAGCATCTTTACTGCCCTCAGAAGAAAGACATCAAGATGTTGAAAGGCTCTGCTCTCTGCAGTGAGCCAGTGGGGTGAACTCTAGTGTTGGGGTGGCTGCTAAAATCCAGCTGAAAAGAGCATAAACTGCATGCATTGGTCAGGATGAGTCAACTTGGAGAGAGCTGGACTGGTTCAAAAATTCCCCTATCTGTCTGTGTGAAGACTGTGGGTTAGTCAAGTTCTTTTCAATTTAAGTATTAGTTAAGTAAGTGCTATTTGGTGCTTAATTGGTTCTGGGCACGTGACTACAAAGATAAAGCAGTTCCTGCCCTCAGGGCAAGTTTGAATTAACTACAAAGTAATTTTGGGAAATGGGGGAAAGCACAAACAGCTAGGGAAGGGGAGAGATAAATCAGGAAAGGATTCTTAAGGGAGGTGGTTCTTGAAATCCTTGAAGAGTGTGAAGGATTCTAAGTTTGAAAGTGAGAGGAAATGACCACCGAGAGTTAATGTTGTGGATAGAGCAGAGTCAAAAAGACCTGAGTTCAAACCAGCTTTAGACTTGCTAGCCATCGACCCTGAGCAAATCACTTAGCTTCTGCCTGCCTCAGTGACCTCATCTGTAAAAATAAATGGAAAAAAGAACCTCTCAGAGTTATTCTGAGAATTAAAAGAGAAATATTAAGTATTTTGTCAAACTGAGAGTGCTAGCTACCATTGTTAGCATTAGCATTCTAGGCAAGGAAGACAGATTTGATAAAGTGCAGACACAGGAGATGTTCACTGTGTCTGGAGCTTAGATTATTACATAGTGCCATTCTGGAAGTGTGGGTTCTATTCCAGGGATACAGGACTAAGGTTCCTTACTTTACAGGAGGCAAGAGTTAGGGCAGGTTTGGGACCACCATAACGTTCTAACTCCTTAGCTTGTATTCAGCCAAGCTCAGTTTGAGCTCCACTCACTCAATTTTTTTTTTTTTTTGATGGGTAATGGAGAGAACTGGACAGGGATGGTCCATTCTTTGAGCAACGGGCAGATATTCTTGCCTGATTCCCACCCAATCTCTGAGATCAAAAGCCTCCAGATCGGCTTGAGAATCAGAAAGAATCATGGGTAGCTGGGTTAGAACTAAGTATGTAAACAAAAAGGTTCAAGCAGATGATAGCACCTTCTCTTATTGGTAGCTCTTAAGTCAGGAAAGTTTTTAGGAGCACAGGATGAGGATGAGGCAGTGTGTACATCCCACCTGGGTACTCTGACCTTAAGTAGATGGTAACACTGTTTCATGATCTCTGGTGAAAGGGTCTTCTGAAAGGGATTAGGTAAATGGTGAGAGAAATCCATCAGAGTCAGAAAAATCCCACTAATCTAGCAGTAAACTGACCCAAATGAGACACAAGCCATGCAAGCAGACAATTCAGATGAGCAGGAAGCAACTTATTGACTTGTGGTGACTTTATCAAAGTAAAATTGGTAGGGACTCCTGGAAAAGAGAAAAGATTTCCCATGGCCAATATTAACTATGTCAGAGCTTCTTAAAGTTATTCCATTCATGACCCCTTTTTTACCTGAGAAATTTTTTTGTGACCCCAAGCATATATATATGTAATATATGTATACATATATTACATATATATCAAACATTTACTGATAATAAATGATTATGTTGTGAACCCCCCATTCAATTATGAGATGCCCCCATGTGGGATCGACAACCGCAGTTCAAGAAACTGGGAGCTAGGTAATCTTTGTCCCCATGTCTTCCTTACATGTGCATCTCACTACTTTTGTATTTTAAATTTAGTCCTCATATCCACGGGAACTCTGTGACTGTGCGGAGAGGAAACTAAACTCCTAGTTGGGGGATATTTTGTAATTTCTGTCCTTCTTATACATTCTCAGTAAATACTCTCGTAAAAAACAGTTATTATCAACTGGTTGATGGATATGGGGGAGCCATAAATAACTTTAGAAACCACACTCCTCAGGGTTAACCCTAAAGCCTTGAAAGGGAGCCATGGCACTTTCCTCTCAAAGAACCTACCCTGCTAATGTACTGTTAAATATAGTGCATCCAGAGGGAGCGCCACAGATGTATTTCTCTACCAGTGCTTCAAGGAAAGCTGTAATTTCCTGCATATCAAAACCCTATTATACTTTGGTTATTCAGTTATTTCATGTGCGTTCACTCTTCCTGACACCATTTGGCATTTCATTGGCAAAAATACTGCAGTGATTTGCCATTTTATTTGACAGATGAAGAAACTGAGGTAAACAGGGTTAAGTGACTTGCATAGGATAATAAGTGTCTGAGGTCACATTTGAACTCAGATCTTCCTGATTCCAGGACTGCTGCTCTTTCCACCTAGCTGCCACCTAAACATGTTAAATTTTAAGTTCAGAGAATTTAGGCATGTGCAAGGTCACAAGTTAATAAAATGACTCAGCTGTGACTTGGACATGGGTCCTAAAATCTCCTAGATCTCTAGTTAATGTTCAAAGGCATCTCGCAGGAATCTCACTAGTTCAATATACTCATTTTACAGATGAGGAAAGTAAAGACTTCCTGAGATGTTAAGACTTGCTGAAGATCACATTGATAGTGAAGGATTTCAACCTTGACTTTTCAGTGTTGAGATTTTAACCTAAGTTCTTTGATTCCCAAGTTAATGATGCTTTCTCCATTGTTCATTACCTCTCTCATGACTATATAAGGCTGCTCTTTAGCCAATTTTTTTTTTAATTTCTGGAAAGAGGCAGAGAGATCTTTGGCCCACATTCAAAGTGGGGAGAAGGGGAAGGGAAGAGAGGGGCAGGGAGGGGGAGGACACACCAGGTGCTCCACCTATTTTTGACAACTCAGAGAGCCTTACAGATCCTGTTACCCTGCCTCCTCTTCCTCCCTCCCCCAAGGAGTAATAAATAGAACTTGACTGTCTCAACTATAGGGTGGCACTGGGCTGTGCTGGGCTTCTGCTTTTCCTTTGTGCCATTTCATAGAAGTCTATCTATATATCTTTACATTCTGCATATTCATCAGGACTTTGGATCTATTCTATTCTATTTAGATTTCCTAAGATGTTTCGCTACTTGCTGATGTACTAATAAACAGATTATTTCCAGTTTTTGTCTTGTTTTGCTCTTACAAATATACTCTTAGGAGTACCTTTATAAAATCCTGTCTCTCCCTGCCATCCTTCCCCATAATGGGGGAAGTTGTGGGTGCCCATTTCAGGAAGTTCAGGGCTCTGTTCTGGGAGCAGAGTCACCAAATCCAAGGGTATGAACATTTTGTCATTCGCTGAATAATTGCATATTGTGTGTGAAAATCTAGAAGGAATCCATAATTCCACCAGCTGTGTGACTTAGCACCCTTGGCCAGAGTCCGATTTCATCTTGGGCTCCATCAGGAAAGGTCCGAGAATCTTGATCTGGTTGGACCACACCTATATTCAGTAATGAACACCAGGCTCTCATGTAAACCCAAGAGCTATTTTATGTAAAACACTGTGCCAACCTTAAAGTCCTATATAAACGGCAGCTGGTATTATTAATCATTAATAATCACTATTATCAATAATGTGAGCTGTTATTGTTCAGGGCACTATAGGACAGAGGGAAAATTTGGAGCCAGAAAGACCTGGATTCCAGTCCCGACCCATACTGGCTGTGTGACCCTGGACACTTAACTCTTTGGTGTCCTAGGCAGCTTTATGAGACTGTAAGTGGCAGAGAAGGTGGCAATCTGCATCAGTGGGGGGAGTTTCCTGGTTAGGAGTTTGCTTTCACAGATAAAATCTCGGATTGTCACAAAATAAAAATGAAAGGCTAGCACTTTTCCTGCCTTTTCTAGGAAGAATGAACAAGATGAAAAGAAGCTGCAGCATGGCAAAGGGAGAGGGAGCCCAGTTCCATGTAAATCCTACTCCTCCTACTTTTTTTCCTACCTTTGAATCCTCAACTAGTTTCCCCAAAATATTAAAAATAATAAGAAGGAACCAATCAAACGCATACAGTCTTCCTCGGTCCAGGCTGCCCGCCCACTCTCCCTGAACCCTCTATCTGAGTTCAAAAACTGAACAGGAGGCTGCTCAGTTCGGAGAAGCGGCACGACCCGGCCGGCCAAAGATCGGAGGTCTCTCGGAGACGGGGGACGCCCTTTGCCTTCTAGCCCCGGCCCTCAGCATCGTGCTCCCGGGGATATTCCCAGGGCGCCCCGCGCGGCGGACCCGCCAGCGCCCCTGGGAGGGGCGGGGTAAGGGCAGGAGTACGGGCAGGCGGATCCATTGGCAGGAAGACGTGCTCAGAACTACAAGTCCCAAGAAGCGCAGCGGAAGGAGCGGGGTGGAGTCTCGTCCTGAATTCCCGGGATCCGGCCGGGGCTCAGGAGGAGGAGGAGGGACCCGGAGGGGGAGGGGCCCGAGGCTCGGGGGCGGGGGCATCTCAGCGGCGGCGGCGGTGAAGGAGGAGGCGGAGGAGGAGGAGGCATCTGTCGTTGCTGGGGCCGCTGGGGCCGTAGCCCGAGCAGGAGCCGGAGCCGAAGCCGGAGCCGGAACCCGAACGGGAGCGGGAGCGGGAGCGGGAGCG
>JAJPUD010000640.1:523052-533052 GCA_023553655.1 Myrmecobius fasciatus
GAGGGAAGAGGAGCAAGAGCCCCAGCAGCTCCGGAGCACGGGGCCCGACGCTGCTGCACCATGAACTACCAGCAGCAGCTGGCCAACTCGGCTGCCATCCGCGCCGAGATCCAGCGCTTCGAGTCCGTGCACCCCAACATCTACTCCATCTACGAGCTGCTGGAGCGCGTGGAGGAGCCCGTGCTGCAGAGTCAGATCCGGGAGCATGTCATCGCCATCGAGGGTAAGGGAGCAGCTTGGCCCCGATGGGGTGGGGTGGGGGGCGGGATGGACCTAGGGGGTGGGCCTCTGGGCCAGAGGGTCCCGAAATGCGCCAGGCCGCCGGTGTGTCTTGTGGGCCAGGGCGGAGCATTCCCGGCCCCTGTTGCTCAGTTGTTCCTGAGGAGAGACTTCCAGAAGGGCTGCATTTAGAGGCGGGTAAAGTGTGGTTATTTTCTTTCCTTTGGATCCCAGGAAACAGGGCTGTATTCTTTCTCGACCTGACCCCGAGAAAATCTGAGAGTGTGGGAGGGGTGGATGGGATGCTGGATGGATGGTGGGACTGGGCAGCCAAGGGGACAGAGATCTCTTAAAGAGAAAAGTGTGGAACCAGCCGAGAACAATCGGGAGAGTTCATTGAATAGTGGCCAGAGTTTCTCCACTTCCAGGAAGTTGTATTACATGGGCATTGGAAGGTGGTCCCGCAGTGACAAAGTCCCTCATCTTTGTATTTCAGAGATTGTATCATGTGTGCTGTGCATCCCTAGGAATCCATGATGGGGGCGGGGTATGGAAATGAGCTTCTGTGACCCGAGTGTTTTGGAAAGGAGTGGCTTTGACCTGGGTGTTTATGGAAATGAATGGCTTTGTCCTCCGTGTTTATGGAAATGAGTCTTCTGCCTCTGTGTGTGGAAATGACAGTTGCTTTGACTTGCTAGGGATACTATGTTAGAAATCCCCTGGCTCCCATTTTGCTGGAAGCAATGCAAAAGAGGCTTTTGGATGTGTGGAAGGGACCCCTTCAAGACTGTGTGCATTTCCGGGGCTTCTGAGGCTGGGACAGCAGGATGATCTCCTGTGTTTGGGCTGGATTTGGTGTGGGGCCAGATTTGATCGCCTGAAGCTTTGTGCTGGGACTACTCACTCAGAACAGGGGCTGGGGCTGGAGCCTGCTTGGGCTACTGCTGAGCTGCTCCTTTCTCAGAAAGCTAGACCACTTCTCCAGGCATTCTGAGGGTCATGGTTGCTTCTGGTAGGGTGAGCCATCCCGTGCGGTGGGCCAGCCCTTTTTGCCCTGATGTTTGGGCATCCTTGGCCCAGAACCTTTGCAGGCTGTCAACCTTCTCCCCAACCTTGCTCTCCCACTTCCATGACACCTTTCCATGAGAGGGCCCTGCTCACCTGGAGACAGCACTTTCCCAAGCTCAGTCCCCAAATGGAAACGGAGCGTCCAAGATTAAGAGCATGGCCTGGCTGTCTTTGGTTTTCCCACTTGGATTGAATCATCTGGGATTTAGCTGCATTTCTGTTCAATTGTTTTAGGAGAGGACTGTCAGCTTGGGCATCCACTCCCGGAGCCAAACGGGTTGGCTCTTGGGTTAGCCTGCACTGGTCAGATTTCCTGTTCCATCTGCACACTTGTACTTGATTGAGTGTCATGTACTCAGGGATTCCAACCCCCCTTTTACAGTAGCCTCAGTCCAGCACAAGAGCAAAAGGAAGTCAGAGCCCCTGGACAACTATCAACCGCATCTCAAAGCCATTTAGAAAACGTTTTGGGGATGGGATGGTTCACGACTCACAGCTTTGGCTTACCAACCTTCCTGGCTCTATGGGGACAGCTTGTGTGGGATATGGAGAGGTAGATTCTGCTCTGGGCTCTGGAGGCTCTGAAATCTGGATTCTCCGAGGAGTGTTTGCTTTGTCTCCGGAACGCTGGTTCATTTGCCCTGCAAAGATGGATGGACGGTTTGCGTTTCTCAGACAGAATTTTCACAATTTCGACAAGATGCTGGCATCGTGCCCACATGTGCTAGTGTTCTGATAAAGTCCATGCTATTTTCCAAGGCCTTATTCAAAGGCCCAGTGCCTCTACTCTGGGATATCCAATTCAGGTCTTAACTCTTGAGGACATAAGGAATATTACCTTCTGGGCTAAAGTCTTTTAGGCTCCTAGACACAATTTCTCCTTTATACCTTTTCTCAAATGAGAGGGGGAGATAGTCTTCCCATTGGAGTGCCCTCATTCCATACCTTAAAATCTGTTTTTGCTTTAAAGAGATTGTCTCTCTCCCCACGATCCCTCCTTTGCTATTATTATTTTCTAGAATGACTTGCAGTAGAGTAAGACTTTACACGGTACAGCATTGACTTGCCCACAGGAAACTGTCCTAATGTCAATTTGACATCAGATGCTTCTGAGTTCCTGAGAGATGCGACCCTACTTTGTTCCTGCAGACAGACTTTCAGTTAGCAGAGGCTTTCAAGGAGGCATCTATCTCCCATCAATTTGTGATCTCTGGAGAATGTTCAGTCAGTGCGCCAGTCTTTCCTCGCTGGGGAGGTGGGCTGTGTGGGCAAATGTACACTTCTTAATTTTCAATTTCCTTCTCTCCATCTGGCTGTCTCCATGAAGACTCAGGATGGCTGATGAAATGCTTAGAAAGCTGTTGCTTGGTGATAAGCAAACATTTCTAAGGGTGCCTTGTCACTGTGGAAGGGCTGTTGGCTTCTGAATCAGAGACCCAGTTTCTTGTGCTCCAAGGGAAAGTGGGGGTAGAGGGGGCAGCAATATTTTATTTCAAGAAACATGAGCAATTTGTCTCCTTAGCACAGGGAAAAGTATTTGATCATTTTGGGGTGTGTGTGTGTGTGTGTGTGTGTGTGTGTGTGTGTGTGTGTGTAAGGGGTAAGGGAGAATCTCTGAACTTAAAAAAAATAAGTCTGACCCACTTTGCCTTTGCCACATAAAGTCTTAGCTCCTTAGTGGTGAAGGTATGTCATTTTTTAAAAAATGATTTCTGTAATTTCATTGGTATGGGACTCCCTTCTACCAAAGGAGTCCAGCATCTGCTCTGCAACTTCCATCTAGCCTTTAAGAATCACCAAGGGAACTGAGAAATAACATGACTTACCCAGGATCACATAGCTAGTATGTGTGAGAGACAGATTTTGAATCCCAGATCTACCCAAGTGATTATAGAGCTAAAGCTGGAAAGCATCCAGACAGTCATCTGGCCCACTCCCTTCATTTTACAGGCAAGAAAATAAAGGCACAGAAAAGGGGAAGCAAATTTGCCCCTGTAGAAGAGCAGCATTTAAACCTAGGCCTTTCAACCCCAGACATTTAATGGTGCTGTGAACTTTTGGGGTGGGGTGGGGGAGAAGGGGGGACTATCACTGGAAGTGCTTATTTTGTCATCAAAATGGAGAGGAGCGGAAAGGATATTAAGTCAGAGATCCTAGGCGTTAGATTATATTTGAACCTTTAGGGAACAGGGAGCCATTGCAGTTTATTTTGAATGGGGAGTGACAAAATCACATCTATGTTTTAGAAAAATCACTTTGATAGCAATGTGGAGGGTATGTTGGAGAGGAGAGAGGGCTGAAGAAGGGAGACCATCAGGAGTCATTGTGATAGTCCATACTAGAAGTTGTGAGGGTCTGAGCTAAGGCTGGTATATTGGTTGAAAGAAAGGGATGGGTGTGAACATGCTGTTTGGGGAAGAACAAGACTTCTTGAGTTTGAGGTATGGGTGGGACATGCAGGTGGTTGGCAACTCATGGAGACCATTAAAGTGGCTGGAGGTGAGAGAGAGAGAATAGATGGTGAAAGATATTTCAAATACAGTCTTGTCATTTCCTACCTATGGGAACTTGAACAAGTCACCTTAACCCTTTGGGACCCAATTTCCTTTTCTGTAAAGTGAATGGGTTGCTCTAGAATGTCTCTGAGGCTTTTTCCAGCTCTAAATTTAGGATGCTGTTAGAATAGTCCATGTAAGAAGAGGATGGGGAGATGGGGAGGCATCAAAGGGTCAGTTAGAAGAGGCTGGGCTCTTTGGAGCCAGGGGACAAGGTATCTAGCAATATGTGGAGGGCTCAGCACTGTTGAAATTTACAGGGATGAAGGATGATGGGGATGGAAGCCTGCACAGAAGGGATTGAAGAGGGTCAGTTCTTGTGGCTTGACTTCTGCCACAAGAGCTTTCTATCTTTTTTTTCTTCATGTTTTTTTTTCAAATTGTAATTTTTATATTTTTCATGTAATTCAAATATTATGAGCATTTGGTGTGCCAGCATCTATCTTAAAAGTTTTTGCATTTTAATGGAATAAGGTTTTTATCATTAGTGACAACAATTTGCATAGAAGGGTTGCATAGCCTGGTGACAGGGATTTGACATTTCAGTCAATCATCGAGCATTTATTAAGTACTTACTGTTTCAGGGCAATGGCAATACAGAAAAGAGCAGATCTTGGTTTCTTTCTTGAGAGTAAGATGACCAACTTTGGCTGCCTATCAGCACCTATATGTAATTAGTCTGTTACTAATTTCATAGGCAGAGAGTGAAGTAAACTCAGAATGGGAAATCTTTTAGTTATGTAATAAAATAACTGGGAAATATTAATATGCAGAAATGAAAATGAATCAATGAGTCTTTTGTTTTGGGGCGAATATGTTTTTTGCTGTTCCTTGTAGATGCTATGTATATATGTGCATATTCATGTATCTATGCATACATGTGCACATATATATGTATATACGTGTTTTGTGTGTATGTGTATTTTGGGGAACAAAAAATTTCCCATCCTCTCTGGCTAAAAGTAATTTGCAAAGTCCTCAATTTATAGTTTATTGTTAGATGGGATTTGAGAGGCCATTTTAAAAACCACTCATTTTATTGATGAGGAAACTGAGGCTTAAAAAGATTTACTAATTTGCCCAAGGATACACAGGTTTCAAGTGGAAAAGCTGAATGTGAACTCAAGTCCAGCATTTCCTCTGCATGCTATTCTAACTGTCTCTTCAGTTTGTTTTCCTGGCTGTTATTCCCATTGCTGACATCCCCATCATCAAGGCAGAAAATCAGGAACTTTGCAGTTTACATTGAGAGGGAGGGCTCCAAAGCTACCTTAGAGAACCCGGGTTCAAATTTGGGCTCGACCCTTTGAGGGGTCTTGGCCAAGCCTTCCACAGGTCTCCATTGCCACCTTCATTCTCCCAGAGGATTCAGTTATGGCCCAGTTCTCTAGTTCAACTCAGACAGCTCAGCTCCCCTGCCCTTGTTGTCTTAAGATGAAGTCCACCAACTGGGCCCATCTGGAAGGACTGAAAAGCTGAGGTTCATCATTGAACTGCATGGGAGTCGCAGCTAGCTCCAACTTCTTGGGTTTGTTGGCTTAGTCTGGACATGAAAGAAATATCATGTAGAGTAAATGTCTGAACTCAACCAATCTCTCAACGAGCCTTTATTGAGCACCTAAGTGAACCAGGGACTGGGCTGATACAAAGAAAGACAAGGGCATGGTCCTTGTTCTATGGAGCCCACATCCTAGTGAAGGAGACAACATGCAAATGACACATATGTTCAGTGTAAATACTTTAGCAGTCCTAGTGACCAGTGAATGTCTCTTGCTGAAGGTGGGATTTAAGCTGATTCTTAAAGGAAGCCTGGAAAGCCAGGCTACAGTGATGATGGAGAAGGCACATAGTGCACTGGAAAGGGGCTGGAACTGGAGTCCAAAGACTTCTTCACCATTTCTTTCCTTCTTTCCCTGGACAAGTGGCCTCTATGGGCCTCCATTTCTTCAGCTCTAAAATCGAGAGCACCGGACTAGTTGACCTCTCAGGCTCCTTAGAATTCCAAATCTAAGATTTTATGATTTCCTCCCTTAAAGGAAAAAGATCTTCTGATTTCCTGTTGGTTTTTTCATGGGTGTGGCTAGATTGCCTTAGGTCCTGGGGTATGATCAGGGAATAGACTAGCAGATGGCCAGAAATGGTAGGCAGATATCTTCTAGGAAAGAGGAACTTTAACCCAGTGGATTTGTCTCCCAAAGGGCAGAAGTGGCCTTTTTGGGATGGGGAGAGCCTGTTGCCCTTAGAAGAGTCCAAGCAGAGAGCCTTAGGGTCCAGCTTATCTCCCAGGGAAGGGGTAAGGGGAATTCTGCACTGAAGGAGGGATTCCCACTGGCAAGATTTCTCCTACCTTGAAGGTTCCAGAGTTTTTTGTTTCCTGCAATGGTCTTTAAAGTTTGGGGAAAGGTTTTGGTTGGTTTGAAGATTATCTTGTATCTGTCATTGAGGAGCCTCATGATAACATCCTGGGCTTGGAAGTCAGAAAAAAGGGGTCTGAGATCTCATCTCTGATAGTAGCTACAGGGCCATACACAAACTGCTTAATCTCTCCACCTCGGTCTCTTCTGTAAAATAAGGATGATAAAGTAGCACCCATCTCTCAAAATTGTCGTGAAGATCCAATGAAATAACATGGAAAATGCTGTACCCATCTGGAAGCACTCTATAACTGTTAGCTATGATTGGTGATGGCGGTGGGGGCTCCTGTGAGTCGTTGTATGAACCTGGCCAATTAGCATACTGGGGAGTCCCAGCCTTCTCCACAAAAGGGTTCCAGGAACCTCAGACACTTGAAAAGATTCAGGAAGAAGAGGGAAAATGACTCAGAATGGGGAAACAAGTCCCTGCAGCTTGAGGAGCAGCCCTCCTGAGTCCTCCCCAAATCTGGGTTGTTGTCTTAGCTCTCCAAAGCAGACTTTCTAACGTTTTGCTTTTGGTTTTTTTGTAAAGCTAAAAATCCTAGAAGAGTTTTCTCTGCTGCACAGTATACATCCCACATTTAGCTTTTGTGGAACTTGCTCTGACTTGTTTTTACTACCTACTCATTTATCTCACCTTTCTTCAGGCTTAGGAACCCTGGGTGAAATGATCAGGCTTGACAAAACAGATGACTCTCCGTTGTTTCTAAAATATGATCTGTTGGGCAATGGGAGCTTCTGTTTGCTTCTATTCAACCCAGCTCAAGTCAGTTTCCTACTGCTCTGCTCTCCCTCTGTTACTCTCCTGCTCAACAGTCATCTGTGGCTCCCTAGTGACTTCCCAATAAAATATAGACATACAGAATTAGAGAATTTCTGAACTGGAAAAGACCTCAGTGAGCATCTAGTCCAAGTTATGCTTGAAGAGGAATCTCCTCTCTGATCCCTCATGAGGTCAGTCTGTGTTTGCATCATGACCTCCATTGAAAGGAAATCCAATGTTCCTTCCTTCCTCAAGCAGCCCTTTCCACTCTCAGAGAAGTCTAATTGCTGGGAAGTTTTTCCTGATCTGAACCCTAAATCTGCCTCTCAGTAGCTTTCACTCATCACTCCTCATTCTCTAGCAGACTCCAAAAGCTAATGTGATCCTGGACTTCATTGAGAGAGGTACAACTTTGAGGAACAGGGAGTGATCATCCTAGTATTATCCTCAGACCTGGTCTACCACTGTCTTTTGTCTCTGTTCATTTCTGGGTAATGTGGTTTAAGGAGGGTGTCCAGAATGACACTCATAGTCAGAGAGCCTGGAGTCCATGACATGAAAATCAGTTGAAGGAAATGGAAAAAGAAATGGGCTTCTGCATGGTCCCAGAGGGGCAGGACTGTGAGCAGTGGGGTGAGGGAGGGAGACTGGGAAAGGCCAATTTAGGATATCTTTTTGGGGGAATCTTCAAATAGAGGCAGTATGTATGACCTTCCTTGATGTATTATAATGGGGATTCTCCTTTCATGATGTGGTTGGACTAGATGGCTATAGTCTCATCTCAAATACTCCTGAAATGATCAAGAATTGGGGTTTTTTTATGTAGAATGTGAGCTCCTTGAAAGTAGGGACTGTTATACTTTATTTCTTTGTATGCCTATCACCTATTTAGTTCAACAAACAGTTATTAAGTGCCTACTATGTGTCAGGCCCTTTGCTAAGTACTGGGGATACAAAAAGAGGCAAAAGACAGTCCTTGTCTTCAAGGGGATTACAGTAATCTAATGGTGTATGTGTGTGTCTGTGTGGGGTAAACTTTTTAATTTTATAGTTGAGGAAACTAAGACCTAGCCAGAGAAGTGTTTGAGTATTATTAGATCCTAGATTTGGACTTGGAAGAGACCTCTAAGAGGCTTTAATGTTCAACCCTGACCCTTTACATTTGGGAAGATTATGACTCACAGGACTTAATTGACTTCCCTAGCCTCTGAAGATTGATGAGTCCTTGACAGAGCTGGACTGGCTATAGAACTAGGATCTCTAGGCTGGAGCTCCCTGCTCCCAGGCTTTTTCACCAGCTCCAGATGTTGGCATCTGTGTAGTACTTTGGGATGGAGGAGGATTGGAGCCAGAAGCTACAAATACCCACACCCTGTCACAATCAATTGTTAATGGAAGCTTTGAATAGCCCCCAAAGCAAACTGTTTGCACACAGGGGCCCCAGCTTTTTCCATGCTGTGCCCGCTAAAAATAGGGCTGAGGGTATGGGCTAGGCTTGGGAAAGGGAGCTGATAATACCCAGTGTTGTTCATTCCACTGTAGCCCCTATCAATTATCACCACCCTTCACAAGCAGGTGACCAAACCGAGGCATCTGGGAACTGGGCAAGGTTAGGCCCTTCCTTCAGCCCCCTCCCCTCACTGGTAGTTTGTTTATTCAGACAGTCCTGGCTCTGCTGAAGTGGTCCTGACAGGCTGTTTGTAATTACTGTGGCAGTCAGTAGTTTAAATAAAACCAAAACAACAGAAGAAAAAAAAAAAAGGATGGGAAACATTTTAATCTCATTGTTTTGGGAGAAGGATTCTGCTTACATTCCCAAGCGCATTTACAAGTGACTTCTAGCCTAGTGTGGCCTTGAACATGTTAGAATTTATGGGGTTTCTGTGTGTGTATGTGTGTGAATCCTCTCTGTGTGTCTCTCTGCTTCTCTTTCTGTCCCTCCTCCTCTTCCTCTTCTTCTTCCTCCTTTTCCTTTTCCACCTCCTTCTCTTTTTCTTTTTTTCTTCTCTTTCTCCTCCACCACCATTTTCTTTCTCCCTTTCTATTCAGAATTAATCTTCGGCTTCTGAAATTAGCTATTGGTAGCTTGTATTATAGTCATCTCTATTCATTAAGCACTTACTCTGTGTGAAGGAGCTACATATATTTCACTGCTCTCCTCTCTTTGGGGCGGAGGTGCCCAGAGCTATGATTTCTTTTATGTCAGAGTTCCCATTGTGGAAAATCCCTTCACTGAAAGAGATTAATAATTCATTTGTAATTTCTAGGCTTATAGGGCTATATATAGAGTTAGAGTCAGAAGGGACCCTAGTGATCCATTGGAAGATCAAGGGATTTCATCGGCCATTTAGTCTATGACTCCTCTTCCTTTTCTCCCTCCCCCCCACTCCATCCCATCTCCTGCCTCCATCATTTGACAGAGGAGGAAGCTTTGGTTGCCTAGGTCACAAAGGTCCAGACATCACAGTGAAGACTTCTGACTTCAATCCTAGTTCTCTTTTCTAATTAAGTGCCCACAGGTCCAAGGAGAAAGCCAGGAGAAGCACAGCTTTGGGGAGGAGGAGATTCTGTTCTGATCTGGTGTCTTGGTTTGCCCAGTAACTGGACTTAATAGATAAATATGTGGAGGCTTTTGTTTGAGTGTTTTAGTATGTGGACAACTTTTTCATGTATGAGATTGTTCACTTATTAGGGGTAAGTTTATTCTTGGTTAAGGAATCCTAGGATCACAGATCTAGAATCTGAAGGGAATTGGGAAATCCTCTGGGTCAGAGGTATCAAAATGCAAAAAATCCAATATGATATTTATTTTTCAGTCATTTCCAACTCTTTGTGACCTGTTTTGAGATTTTCTTGGCAAAGATACTAGAGTAGCTTGCCATTTCCTTCTCCTGCTCATTTCACAGATGAGGAAACTGAGGCAAATAGGATAAAGTGACTAGATCATTGAATTTGGGAAAATGAGTCTTCCTGAAGCTAGA
>JAJPUD010000640.1:534258-561989 GCA_023553655.1 Myrmecobius fasciatus
CTCTCTCTCTCTCTCTCTCTCTCTCTCTCTCTCTCTCTCTCTCTCTCCCCCCATCCCCCTCTCTCTCTCATGGTCATTATACACATTGTGTTCTTGTCTCTGCTCACTCTGTTCTAGGTCCTGGGGATCTTTCCATATTTCTCTGTCTTCTTCACACTCCTTACCTTTAGATACTTTTAATTGTAGCTCTGAGCCCCTGGTTTGGTCACCTGGGATAAAGTAGCTAAAGTCTCTTGCCTCTTCTGAGGGAGAGGCCTTCTAATACCTGGAACAATTTTTTCCCTCCAGGCTAAATGTTCTCTAATTCCTTCTGCTGCTTCTTAAGGCCTTTGATATCCTGGTAGTCATCCAATGGATATTGTCTAACTTATTGATGTCCTTTTAAAAAGGTGGCATCTAGCAGAGAGCACAGCATTCCAGATATGCTCTGAGAGGGACAAACAACTGGGACCATCAAATCCCACCCTGAAAAGCTCTGAGACCCTCTAGTCCTGAATGCTGAGTTTCTCTTAATTCAGTCTGAGATTGAATTCATTTTCTTGGCCACTAATATCACACTGGTGCCTGATGAAGAATTATCCTGTCATTTCTCCTTTATCTTATATGCTGTCCAATTGATTTTTTGAATCCACATAAGATTTTACATTTATCCATATTAAGTCTCATTCTTGTAGATTTGGGTCAGTATTCTAAGCTGACAAGAACTTTCTGGATCACAGTTGTTTTCATTTAGTACAGAAGTACAGACTCAGTACTTTAGAGTAGCATCCTGCCACCAGATTAAAAAGTGTTTGGGAAAGTTAAACAAAATAAAATTAAAATGTAATACAACATAGACAATATAATTTATGAGCCTGACAAGACCTTTCTGGATCACAGTTGTTTTCATTTAGTACAGAAGAGTCAGACTCACTGCTTAGAGTAGCATCTTGCCACTAGATTAAAAAGGTGTTTGAGAAAGCTAAACAAAATAAATGAAAATGCAATACAACATAAATAATATAATTTGTGGTTTTCTAAGTCAATTTACTGCCCAAAGAAATCTGTTTTTCTTTGTTTCTATACCACTGAACTTGTATATCCTCTTCTTCCTAAATTGGAAGCATTCTCCAGGAAGAATTCCCCATTTGGGAACCAAGGACAGGAGAGGAGAAGAGAATCTCCTTTCAGCTATTTCCCAAATTGAGGAACTTTGGGTAACTGATCTATTTGTTCTTACTCCCTTAACAGCAGGAATCTAGAAGACCTTCCCCTTCCCTCAAATGACCATTTCTTGCCAAAAGAGAGAAAAAACCCCACAATCCTTGCAGGAGTAGCTATCAGTGCAGAAACAGATGGAAACCCTCCCAATTCTATTTTTCTGACCATAGGTGCTTTATGGAGGTGAGCAGGGAACACGCACGAGATAAATGGCAACAGCCTAGGCAAAGGTGTGGAGGTTGGAAGTAGCATTTTATAGACAGGGAATCACAAGGAGTCCAAATGTGATGATGACATGTGAGCCACACATTAGGGTGAGGCTCTGGGGAGCATTGGCAGGAGGACCCATGGTAGAAGATGCATGATGGGTGGGTGGGTTTGTGTTGGGATCTCCATCCTTGGGGAAGCATTTCCATCCTCCCAAGTAGACATGCATTCTCCATGTGTCTGGGACTAGCTCAACTCACTTTCTCCTTTGGATCTGACCTGGAGTTTCCTCAGAAAATGGGGGCCGGTGAGGCAACTGTCAATACCAGTGCACGTCTACACCTGTTCTTTTCACCCAATGGATTTTTCCAACCTTTGGGGAATGCCTGAGTTTTATCCCCCCAGCAGAGGGGATTTCCTTTCCTGAGGGTGGATCTGTAGGCTGACACTGTAATAGGATTGGAACTAGATCTAGCATAGGGAACTCCCAAATGAGGAAAGCCCTTCTGTCACTGCTGTTGACATCTCAGAAATTTCCAAGTCTTGGGAGTAGGGACTGTGATGCCATCTCTGAAGTCTCTTCTCACTTTTAAACTTTGTGATTCTTTTTAGAGCAAAAACAAAACCAAACCAGAAAACATGAGTCACATTCCTGCCACAGGCCCATCCTGGCCATGTGACCATGGACAAGTCTCTTATTTGTAATTTGTGAGTCCCTACTCCCAGAATTCCCCTTCACAATGTGTCTGACCAGTGGTCATCTTACCCAGCTTTTGCTCAGTGAGGAGGAAGCTAGTTGCCACAGCCGCCTGAGGGAGAACGTTCCCCTTGGCCAGAGTTTAATGGTTAGACCTCAAGCCTAAATTTGTCTCTTCTGAGCTTCCATCCATTGAGTTTGAGAATGAGGTATTCAAACTGTCCCAGAGTCTCGGTATAAATAACCCCTCCAACTGATGAAGAAACTTTCCTTTTATCCTTTGGCAAGCAGGTGGTGAACTGCTGGTGCTGAATGAGACATACATACATTTTCAGATGTGATCAGTGTATGATTTTATTTTATTTGAAGGTATTTATTTTGGACAAAGGGGAATTAAAGGATGGGTCAAGATTGGAAAATGACAATGATTAAAGCAAGAAAAAAATATCACTTAGTTTTGAAAAGGAACAAAAAGCTCTACCCTAGCACCCAGTGCAAATAAGCTTGAACTCAGCTCCACTGCTCAGGTCCCTTTAAGTAGAGCATTTATCACCAAGAAGGGATGTAGCCCATCGTTCTTTTCTACCCTGTCATTCTCCTTTCCAGTATATTGCCGTTGCTAAGAGGGGGAAGGGAGTAAAGGGGAGATAATGGGAGGGGCAAGAGGGTAAAGGAGCTATAAATGACTGCTATTTCCTTTGTTTTGGAGAGACTCGTAATTCATCCAGCCCTCTTCTCAACCATCTTTGTTAAACAGATCAGCCAGGCTCTGGCCCCTGGTCTGGGGGCTTTGGGCATCACAAGGCCTGGGAAACCAGAACTGCTCCCTGACTGTGAAGGGCTGAGGCCCAAGAGAGCAGGACCTGCAGCTGCTGCCAGAACCTCCAGGCCCTCCCCCATCCCCTTTTTCCATCCCCCCTCCCCTAACTTTTAAGTAGGTAAAGACACTTTATGTGACTGGGTGGGATCTCCAGCCATTCCCCCATTCAACTAGAATATTGATGCCGCTTTCTGTTGGTCCTTGTTATACTGCTGTTCCTTTTGTGTCCCTGAGGACCTGGGTGTGCTCATAGGGAACCTAGCACAATGCAGGCCGGGGCCTCCTGCCATCACTGTCAGCACATGGCTCCCATATTATTGGGGAAGATTAAATTAAAAGAGGGAGGAGAGAAAATCCAAAATCCTTGCATGGGCAACCATCAATGCAGAGACAGGCAGAAATCTGCAGAGCCTTTCACCTCCCCCTTCCCAAGGCCTCCTCTTAGTCTGCTGTTGGCTGTGTGTGTGTGTGTGTGTGTGTGTGTGTGTATGAGTATATTTGTATGAGTGCATTTGTGTGCATTTATGTGTGAATATGAATGTGTGTATTTGTGTGTGTGTGTATGAGTATATGTATGTGAGTGTGTTAAGTGTGGAGTCTATTTGTATGTGAGTGTGTATTTGTGTGTATGTATTTGTGTGTGTGTATCTGTGAGATCTTTCTCCCCCTCTTCCTTCTCTTCTCTTTCCCCCTCTATTCCCACTTTCCCTTTTAGCTTTTACTCTCTCTATCCTCTTTCTCCCCTCCTCATTCTCTCCTCACTTCCATTTTCTTTCATCCCCCTTATCTCTCTCCCTTTTTTCTTGATCTCTTTCTTCCTTCCTCCCTCTCTCAACATAGTAAGCTGACTAACCTCAGTTTCTCTTTTGAGCTAGGAGCAAGGTAAGAGCTTAACTTTCCAGAGCTTTCTTCCACCTGGATTGCCTCATCCCTTTCCCCAAAGACCCTGGGTTCTTCATTGTCTCTCGGATACCAGCCACAGCCATCATTTGGGCGTAGCCCACTGGGGCAGATGTGCTTTATTTTCCTCAGGACTCCAGTGGGAAAGGGAGGGGGAGCGCTAACAGCTGAGCACTTATTAGGAGAGGACGTAAGCATCATAGGGCCAGTGTTTATCTCACTCTTTTGCTTATTGCGTAGAGTGTTTGCTCAGGAATCACAAGGCCAGATTGTTCTTAGGAATTTTGGATGAACAGTAGGGCTAATTTTCCAAATTAGAGTCACACCTTCTGACTCACCGCTCCAGTCTCCTGTCAGCAATACTTTCTTAAAAGTAAAATAAATAAATAAATAAATAAACAAACAAACGAATGAATGAATGAATGAATGAATGAATGAATGAATGAATGAATGAATGAATGAAGAGGTTGTACTTTTTTCCAGTAATGTGGTTAAAGTCTTCCTCTGATGTCCCACCGTGATGGGGAGATGAGCCCAAGGTTCCAAGGAATTCCAGAAGTGAAGTTCCAGTTCCGTCAGTGCATCCCAAGTGGGGAAAGGTCCAAGTAGAGACCTAGAGATGGTCAGTGAGATGGTCATCTCAGGATTAGCCTGGCTAAATTGGGAAGTGGGTCTCCAAGTTGGCTGCAAGGGAATGGATTTTGTTTTCTTTTTTTTTTCACTTCCAATATATTTGTATTCATTTTGTTAAATATTTCTGTTATGTGTAAATTTTGTTAACATATGTTAAAAAAATTAAGTTCCTTGTCAAAGAAATCAAAGCTATCTGTAGTTATATGGAAAAAATATACTCTAAATCACTATTGATCAGACAAATGCAAATTAAAAGAACTCTGAGGTACCACCTCACACCTATCAGTTTGGCTAATATGACAAAAAAGAAAAATATTGGATGTTGGAGGGGATGTGGAAAAATTGGGACATTAATGCATCGTTGGGAGATTAGTCAATTGATCTAACCCTTCTGAAGAGCAATTTGGAACTTTGCCAAAGGGCCAAAAAACTGTGCATACCCTTAGAACCAGCAATATCACTGCTAAGTCTGTATCCTAAAGATATCCCAAAAGGGGGGAAGGACTCATTTGTACAAAAATATAGCAGCTCTTTTTGTGGTGGCTATGAATTGGAAATCAAATCAAACCCTTGGGGCAATTGGTGATGCTATCCAGGCTCCACTGTTAAAATGTTGTTACTTTTACTGGGTACAATGTTTTGTGAAATTGTTGGCATGGAAATTTCTGTGGATCTGTGGATCACAGAAAAAAATCAGATATAGCCAAAACAGTCCCATAAGCACTAAGGATGAAGTCCACAGAAAGAACTGATATTGACTGAATACAGATTGAAGCGTGCTGTTTACTTTTTTTTTTCATTTTTTTCTTTTTAAGCCTTCTTAAACAAAATGACTAATACGGAAATGCTTTAAATAATTGCACGCATGTAACCTATATCTGTTTACCATGTCAAGGAAGGATAGAATCTAGAACTCAAAACCTTAAAATAAAAATGTTTTAAATTTTTTTTAAAAATTGAGTTTCAAATTCTCTTTCCTTCCTGCCTTTCCCACTCCTTAAGAAAGGCAAGCAGTTTGATATTGATTATACATGTGAAGTCATGCAAAACATTTACATATTAGCCATATTGCAAAAGAAAACACAGGCCAAAAACATAAGAAAAATAAAGTTAAAATATAGATTGTTCAATCTATATTGATTGGATCAGTTCTCTCTATGGAGGTAGATAAATTCATTTATTTAGTTATTTATTTTTGTAGGTCCTTTGAAATTATCAGGGATTATTGTCTGGATCAGAGTAGCAAAGTCACAGTTTTGTTTACAGTGTTCTCCTATTCTGCTCAGTTAACTGTGTATCAGTTCATATAAATCTTTTCAGGTTTTCAGAAACCATTCTGCTCTTTGTTTCTTATAGCACAATACTGTTCTATCACAATCATAAACCAAAACTCGTTTAGTCATTTCCCAATTCATAGACATCTCCTTGATGTCAGAGTCCTTGCCACCACAAAAAGAGCTACTATAAATGTTTTTATACATTATGGGTCCTGTTCCTTTTCTGTGGGATAGAGACCTAGTTGTGGTTATTGCTAGGTCAAAGGTTTGCCTGATTTTATTGCCCTTTGGGTGTAGTTCCAAATTGTGCTCCAGGATGACTGGACTAACTCACAGCTCTACCAACAATGCATTTGGGTCCCAATTTTTCCACAGAGAGGATGGATTTTCAATGGTAACTTCACAAAACATTGTACCCAGTAAAAGTAACTCCATTTTAACAGTGGAGTCTGGATAGCATCACCAATTGCACTCAACCAAAGATTGAGATTGAGCTTTAACTCAGCAAATTGAAATCGAGGAAGTGATCAGCATACTTTTTAAGCATCAGACCTTGTGGTAGGCTCTGAGGCTACACAGTGAGAATGAATCTATTCCTGCTTTCATGAAATTTACATTCTATCAGAGGGACAAACCCTAGACATATAGGGAAAAGTATTGGATTCAGAATCAAGAGTACCTGGATTCAAATCCCTCCCCTGACACTTCCTACCAATGTGTTTCTGGCCAAGTCACTGTTGCCTCCTTTCCTCTCCCATAACCTTGTTTTCCTCCTCCATAAAATGAAAAGGTTAAATCTCTTAAATGTATGCTCCTGTGCTTCTATACACATCTATATCTATATCTATATCTATATCTATAAAAGTCTATAACTTTTGTCAAGTATCTACTTTGGGTCACACTGAATGAATCCTTATCCTCTAAGAGCTTATATATATATACATATATATGTACATATATATGTATATATATATATGTATATGTATATTTATAAATCAATATTTAATGGAAACTGAAATCCAGAGTAGCCCAGTGCTGGGTTTAAGAGGTGTGCCAGCAGTTAGGATATAGGCACACCTTCAGTATTTGTAGAACATCTCATGCAGTGTTGCTCTAATGCTTGCTGGTCTCCCTGAACTCAGTTTCCTTATCTGTAAAATGGGTTTAATAATCCCTGTAACAAAAGTTGCTTCCAGAGATGTTTGAGGACTCCAGTGAAAGGATGCACACAAAAACCTTTACAAATTATAGTGGTCTCCATTCATATCAGTTATTAGCAGCCACCCACTCCATGCATCAAACCTGGCTCCTCCAGCCAGCTGCTATCCATTGAGCCAACTTGAAGTCTCCTCTGACTCCTGAATTCTGGGACAACTTTGAGACTGAAGGGGGGGAGATTCTTGCCCACTCTGTGCCAATCTAGTAACCTGATTTTCTTTAATCACTGAGAGTTGAGAGCAGACATGCTATAGAACTCACCCACTAATGTGTGCCAAAATGGGTTGAATTTTCTATGTATTTTGGGGGGGGCTGGGAAGAACTTCAAGCAGGACTTGTTCCCACAGTGGGGTAAAGCAGAACAGAAATGCCCCCATGCTTCCAGAATTGGGCTCTCCCAAGTTCTTCAGACTCTACCCCATGACAGTCAAGCAAGCCTGTGGCCTGAGCCTCACAGCTATACTTCTCTACTCCTTACTAATAGCAGACTCCATCTTGCCAGACCTCTGAGTCTAAAATCAAGGCCTTGTTATTCTAGATATCTAAAAGCAAAAGCATACATTTTCTTGATTCTCTAGCTCATAATTCCCACTTTGCCATAATTATCACCAAAATGTCTGTTTGGCTTTTTGTTCAGAATTCAAATTCAAAGTTTTTCATTGAGCCTAATTTTAGAGCAACCTGTATTCCCCCCCTCTGCATCTTTAACTTTGTGAATTTAACTTTTTAAACTTAATTTAGATTTAGTTGATCATTCATGTACTTATTGCACACCTGATACCAGAAGACGTTAAAAAGAAAGAAAGAAAGAAAGAAAAGAACAACTGTGTACTCCCTACCCTCAGGATGCTTACTTTCTACCACAGCACATGTGATAGCCCTATAGGTATCCTTTGCAATGATCCCAACTGGTTTATATGAACTTTGGCCAGTTTTTTATGTAACTAATGGAGCTGTCAGGGCAGTGGAATGAACCCTGGGCCTTGGAATCAGCTGATTTGGGCTTCCAGCTGAGCTTTAGTACTTATTAATTGTGTGATTCTGGACAAATGACTTCTCCTCTTCAGGGCTCCAGCTACACCAAACCTACTTTTAACATATTCTGGCCCTTTGACACTTGCACTAGTCACTTACCCTCTCAATGCCCTGGGCACCCCTAGAAATCTGAGTTGCATAATAGTTGTAATCACTTTAGCTGAAGGTGTGTCCTCACTGGGTGTTCCCTACACCTCTGAAATTTCCCAGCCAGCTAATAATAATAAAAACGAACAGCTGCTGTCTACTTTGTTTTACTTTTACAAGAAGCATTTTGCCTGCATTATCTCCCTAGATTGTTACAACAACCTTGTGAGGGAGGCACTAGGTGTGTTATTACCCACATTTAACAGATCAATAAACTGAGTTAAAGTGACTCAGTCACTACCCAGTGACACAAGTTGAATTCCTCTAATTTGAGATAGTATTAAAGCCCTCCCCTTTCCCCAAATCCTCCTTTCCTTCCACATGGCCTCATACTTTTAATTTCCTGCCCTCATTCCCCTTTCTTGTCTCCTTTTGTGTGTTGTACCTTTAGATTGTAAGCTCTTTGAGGTCAAGGGCTGTCTTATCTTTTTATTCCTGGTATTCCCATTACTTAGCACAATACCTGGCACATAGTAGGTACTTCATAAATGTTTATTGAATAGAGTGAGGGAACTGTTGCATTTTCATCTTTGTATCCAACACAGCATTCCAGTACCCAGTAGTTGCTTAATAAATACTTGTTAGCTGATTGATGTGTATAGGCTCCTTGAGGGCAATAATGATTTCTTTTCCTAGTCCTAACCCCTTGCCTGTCATAGAGTAGGCACCAAATATTTATTTTAATAAATTAAATTAAATGCTAGATTTGGGGCTAGAGTGAGCAAAGCTCCCGTTTGTCAGAGCAATCGCTTATTGATTCACCCAATGATTCCACTGGATTGATAGGGATCGTTTTTTTAATCACTTTTTTGCTTCTTACTATTTTAAAAGTACTCTTGAATCATCACAAACTGGGCACTTTGATTGGTTGGTTTCCAAAGCTTTTATCGATGTAGCAAATTTATATGTTTGTAACTGTATCTCTCTGGAGTCTTTGTTGGGAGATACAATGTAGCGCTGAGGAGTATGTAACCATTTGTAGAAGACTTTGTCATAGATAAAGACTCTTTTCCAAAAAGCTTCCCCTTTCTTTGTCTAGTTATTGTAGAGCTCTATTCATGTCAAAGACGCAGATATTTTGACAGCAAAGCTTTCTGGAGTTTAAGACATACGGTTTTTGCTCTGGGAAAGATGAGGTTTCTCAAGGCTTTCAGGAAACACAAAGCAAACCCCAAACCTTGGTAGCTTTTTCAATTTTCTGGATCCTAGCGTTTCCTCACCCTTTATTTTTCTCTCTAGTCTGACTTTCCTCTTTATTCACACTCTTAGTTCAAGATCCTTCATCTGTCCTCATCTAGACTAATTTAATAAAGCTTCAAGTAGTATTTTTGCCTACTAACTCTACCTCTTCTCTCATCTAGTTTGTTTTCATAAGGCACTGCTATGTTACTCCTTTACTCAAAAACATTATGTAACTCCCTCTTGCTGTCTGAATAAAAGATCCATAGTCCTTTATAGTCTTATTTTGACTAACTCATTTAATGCTATATTACTCCCTTGTATATAACTCTGCTTCCTGTTTTGGGCCTGCCTTCTCTTGTCTCCCGGCCTTTGTCCACACTCTTATCTCTCTTGCCTAGAGTGGAACCCTGGCTCTCTAGCCCTGGTGAAGTCCTTCTCTTGTCTCCTTTATTGGCTGGCCAGCTCTTTTTCTAAACATCTCACCTACTAATGCCATCTTGCTGTTTACTTGAGAAGTGTTTTGTATAGACTTAGCTATTTGTGTGTTCTTTTCCTTGACAGAATGTAAACCTCTTGAAGGAAAGGGATATTTTTATTTTTATTTTTGAATCTTCATCCTAGCACAGGCCTTGTTCACAGAAGGCTCTAAATAAATGTGGGATTCAAGATCCCACTCAGGTACCACTTTTCCCATATAGGTGACAGTAGTCTCCCTCTCCTCCAAGTGCTTGCAGTCTCTCATTCACCTCTGTATGTTGGTTATCTTCACCCTCACCTTTGCCCAATTAGATTATGAAACCAAGAGCTGGAACTGGGCTCTCTGTCTTGCACTCCTCATTCCTTTTCTGGAAGTTGCTTGTTTGCAGTAGCTACTTCTGAAATGTTGATCTCAGTTGAAACATGAGTTTATTTTGATGATGATTCTATCATTGGTTTCAGTGTGAGGTAGAAAGGACCTTCGGGTGGCAGATGAGAGGTCTTATTAGACGTGAGCATGTAGTGTTAGACCAGCTACAAAGGCTAGGTCTAAGCAGGGGAGGCAAAGGGACTTTTGAGAGGTCTCAGCACCCATCCAACCAGACTGAAGGAGTCTTCCCTTATAACAGCTAGAGAATATTCACTGGCACAAGCCAGGTCAATGTCATTTTGACTAATTCTGTGCAGTAGCTGATAGGTCCACCGTCAGGAAGGCCTGGATTCACATTCAAATTTCAAACATCTGGTCATATTACTTGACCTTTCTGACCCATAGCTCTGCGATGTGTTGTGTGATCTTGGGCAAATCATTTTACCTCAATGGACCTCACTTGTCTCATCTATAAAGTGAAGGGGCTGGGCTAGATGGCCTCTGAGGTCCCTTCCAGCTCAGAATCAGTTAAGCTCTGATATTAAATTACTTAAATTCTCTTGGCTTCAGTTTCCTCATCTATTAAAAATGACAAAGCCAGAAGAGGTGGCCTCTAAGGTCCCTTTCCCTCTGAATAATAATGACAGTAATTGTTATTCTTTTATGTAGTGCTTTAAAGTTTGCAAGAGACTTTACAGATATTATTCCATTTTATCTTGGCAAAAACCCTGTGAGGTAGGTGCTATTGTTATTGAATCTGCAATCCTATCATATTAGGTCATTTTGCCTTTTTGGGCCTCAGTTTCCTCAACTGTAAAAATGTGAAGATTAGACCAGATGGCCTCTAAGGTCTCTTCCAGATCTAGGTCTATGATCCATGATTTGTAGAGTGGAAATAATAAGTTGAGAGAATATTTGTAGAGTGCTTTTCAAACCTTGATGCACACAGCGAATGTCGGCTTTCCATTTCTATTACACTAGCTCCCAGTTGGGCTTATGAGGTAGGTTGGGCAAGTATGATAATGCCCATCTACAGAAGAGTTAACTCATTTCCAACAAGGCTTGTTTCAGCATTAAGGCATCTGGAGTCAAGTTCCAGACTTGACTCTGATCTTTCATCCCAGGACACCTTGGATCATTCATTTAACTTCTCTGAAATGAGAAAGGAGGAAGAAGAAAAGGAGAAGGGAGGAGGGAAAGGAAATAGAAGAGTTTCATTGGCAGAACCCCTCATAGATTTGCTGATTGCCACACAGTAGGCTTTCTTGCTTTCTCCTTCTTGGACACATCTCAAGTTCTCTGGACTGGGCTTCAACTCTTTTTCTAAGCAGTTTTGTTCATTTGGTTATAGTGTCTCTTCGAAGTAGCAAAACTGCCATTTCTGCCTCTGTGATGGCCATGTTCTAGCTGAAGTGGATCCAGCATTCAGGAGCTGAGCGCAGAGTCTTTATTCTTTCTTCTTTTAATGTTGATGGTATTCTGATATTATGAATTTCCCAGATTGGAAATGAACTTCTCTCCATCCCACTCCCATCCCGGGCTTCCCTGTCCCTACAAATAAATGGCAGCAAACGCCAAATGACCCAGCTGCTGGAGTTAACCAGATAGCTGTATATTCATGAATAGTCCTGTCTCATTTACTTCTACATGCAAATCACCCATGTAGAACTTGCTGTAACCTAGGTTTCCAAGGCATTGCTTATTCTGAGACATGTACTCTGGTGGAAAGGGCACTGGCTGACAATTTAGAGGACCAAAACTCTGGAACCTTCAATTCTCTTCTCTGCTTTGGCCTCAGAGGCCTTTGGATTACAAAGAAGCAGAATGGCAGAGGGAAAAGCATGCTAGATTTTGAGGGAGAGATCGAGGTCCTGTTTTAAAATTCTAGCTCTCATTGACTTTGGGAAAACTCTCCTTCCTCTTTTACCTCCAGTAATCTCAGCTAAAAAGGAGAGGTCTCTTCCTTCTCTTGATCTGTTATCTACCAGCAGTTACACAGGTATGCTTCCAACATTTTCCACATCCCATGTTTTGGAGAATCTTACCCCCCCTAGTAGAAATGCTGGAAACTTATTTCTGAAGCACTCTGAATCCCTCTAAGGAAGGAAGTTCTTATCCCTTTTTTGGATATAATGCACCCTGTGACAGTCTGGGGAAGACCATAGAACCATTCTCATAAGAAAGATTGTTTTTTAAATAAATACATAAAAGAAAGGGAAACATTGAAATAGTTATGAAAATATTAAAACATAAATTCATAGTATCCAGGTTAAGAATCCCTGTTCTGGAAGGAGTAAAGTAGGAAACAAGCATTTATTAAGCACCACTATATGCCAGTCACTGTACTAAATTCTTTACAGATATCTCATTTGATCCTTACAACAAACCTTGAAGGTGTGACTGTCATCTCCTTTTTAAATTTGAGGAAACTGAAACACATGACTTGCCCAGAGTCATTTAGATGGTATCTGAGGCCAGATTTGAAGTTAGGTCTTCTTCACTGCAGGTCCAATGCAGTCCTCTATCCATAGTACCACCAGCTACCTCTGCAGCATTTCAGAATTTCAGTCACAGAGACAAACTCACTGATGATTAGGAACCTTCTCTACAACCTCAAGCAACAAACAAGTATTTATTAACCTCCCCCTCCCCCTTATCCTTGGTACACAGAGTGTAGACAAGAGGACGTCCAGTATTTGCTCAAGGACCTGAAAGGCAGGGAAGGTCAGGGCAGTACCTCATGAGACAGCTTCTAACACTTTGGATAGCTCTATAAGTTGCCAAGTGTTTGTTTCTCCCAAGATGAAATTTACCCTGAAATTTCTTTTTCAGAGCTATAGCAACTATGATCTAGGATTGAAGACAATTAATATCTGTCACTTTCTTCCCCATTGGTTTGTTTTTGTTTGTGATGGAATAAGCCTGACTCTTTCATGTAGGACTTGTGCCAGTGATAAAGAGACAATGTAAGCTGTACATCATTTGCCAGGATATCTATCTATTACATTGCCATGATGTCTATCACACTTCCAGGATGTCTATGACACTGGTAGGGCGTCTATCACACTGCTGTGATATATATCACATTGCCAGGATGTCTATTACACTGCCTTGATATCCTGTTACACTATCAGGATGTCTATTACACTACCACAATGTCTGTCATACTAACAAGATGTCTATTACACTGTGATCATGTCTATTATATAACCACAAGATCTATGACACTGCCAGGATTTCTATTACATTACCATGATATCTATAATGCTACCAGGATGTCGATTACACTGCCACGATGTCTGTTACTCTGTGATCATGTCTATTATATAACCACAAGGTCTATCACACTGCCAGGATTTATATTACATTACCATGATATCTATATGCTACCAAAATGTCTGTCACACTACCAGGATGTTGATTATACTGCCATGATGTCTATTACACTGCCAGGATATCTGTCATACTACCAAGATGTCTGTTACACTGTGATCATGTCTATTATATAACCACAAGGTCTACCATACTACCAGGATATCTGTCATACTACCAGGATGTCTATTACACTGTAATCATGGCTATTATATGACTATTGTCTACTATACTACTTGATGTTTATCACACTGCCAGGATGTCTATAACACCACCAGGATGTCTGTTACACTGCCAGGATATCTATAACACTACCAAGATGTCTGTTACACAACTAAGATGTCTGTTACACTATCAGGATGCCTATTACACTAGTAAGATGCTTGTTACCCTATCAGGATGTCTGTTACCCTGTCAGGATGTTTGTTACACTATCAGGATGTCTGTTATACTATCAGGATGTCTGTTATACTACCAGTATGTCTGTTACACTATCAGGATGTCTGTCACACTGCCAGGATGTCTGTTACACTATCAGGATGTCTGTTACACTGCCAGGATGTCTGTTACACTGCCAGGATGTCTGTTACACTGCCAGGATGTCTGGTACACTATCAGGATGTCTGTTACACTGCCAGGATATCTATAACACTACCAAGATGTCTGTTACACAACTAAGATGTCTGTTACACTATCAGGATGCCTATTACACTAGTAAGATGCTTGTTACACTATCAGGATGTCTGTTACCCTATCAGGATGTTTGTTACACTATCAGGATGTCTGTTATACTACCAGGATGTCTATTACACTACCAAGATGTCTGTTACACTCTCAGGATGTCTGTTACACTACCAGGATGTCTGTTACACTATCAAGATGTCTGTTACACTGCCAGGATTTCTATTACATTACCATAATATCTATAATGTTACCAGGATGTCTATCATATTACCAGATGTCTATTACACAGCCAGAATTTCTAATATACTATCAGAATGTCTATTACACTGCCATGATGTCTACAATACTACCAGGATATCTATCAAAATGCAAATACCCCATCTTTATGTCCATTACATTGCCTTGATGTCTGTTACACTATCAGGATGTCTGTTACCCTATCAGGATATTTGTTACACTATCAGGATGTCTGTTATACTACCAGGATATCTGTTACACTACCAGGATGTCTATTACACAGCCAGAATTTCTATTATACTATCAGGATGTCTATTATACTGCCATGATGTCTATAATACTACCAGGATATCTGTCAAAATGCAAATACCCCATCTCTTATGTCCATTACACTGCCTTGATGCCTGTCTAATACACTGCTGGAATGGGGTTCTTTTGCCCCAGTTTGCTTAGTGATGGAGTAGACTGACAGAGGAGGACATGGCAGGTTCCTTGTATACAGTAGCAAGTTTCATGTTCTTAAGGAGCAGTGAATATGCCAGTCACTTGTCTTTTAATAATTCCCTGCTTGCTGAAAATACCAACATTTACTTCTAGGTATAGGAAAATGTAGGTATTCATTCAACCTAAGCCATATGAATTATGTGACATTTTAATAATGTGCTATTGGGGAGCAAGTTTTAATCAAATAAGAGTAAGTCTCCTCTGAACTGTAATTAACTTAATAGAATGGAAAGGATGCCCTAAGAATCAACAGAATTTGCCCAAGGTCACAATCCTGTCTGAATCTAGAGAAAGTGATTAGTTAAATTCACATGATTTAGAGCTGGAAGAAACTTCGGAGGCCATTGAGTCAAATTCCTTCATTTAAAAATAATAATAGCTTTTTATTTTTTTAAATACATGCAAAAAGAGTTTTCAACATTCATCCTAGCAAAACCTAAATTTTTCTCTCTTCCCCTTCTCCTCCCCAAGACAGCAAATAATCCATTATATGTTAGACATGTGTAATTCTTCTATACCTATTTCTACATTTATCATATTGCACAAAAAAAATCAGATCAAAAGGGGAAAAACACAAGAAAGAAAAAAAAAGTTAACAAATCACAATAACCACAACAACAAAAAGATGAAAATACTCTGCTTTGATCCACAGTCAGTCTCCATAGTTCTTTTTTCTGGATGCGGATGGCTCTTTCTATCAGAAATCTATAGAATTGCCTTGAATCACCTCAGTATTGAAAAGAACCAAATCCATCACAGGTTGATCATCATATAATCTTGTTGCTATGTACAATCTTCTATTTAACCCTTCATTTCATACTTGAGCAAACTTGGGTGTAGAGCTGGAAATGACTTGATCACATGGGTATTAAGGAATGCATGTTCACTTGTCCTGGTGCTCATAAGACCAAGGCCCAAGTTTGAGAGCAGCTATTCAATGTGTGGATTTGATCCAAGACTTAGAGGTCATTTTACAGATTTTACAGATAAAGGAATTGAAGTTGAGTAATGAAGAGGGTGATAGTGACGGTAGAAAATGGGCTTTCCAGGTTTGTAGAAGAGGGAGGGAAAGTGGCCTGAAGAGAATCAGGAAGCCCCAGGTTCAAGCTGTACCTCTGATTTAGACTGACTGTATAACCCTGCGGAAGTAACTCAATCTCTTAATTCCCCAGACTGGTTAGAAAAATAATAAATTGTAGAGCAGGTACTAATCTCATTTTTGTTGGCACAGGAAATTTCATCCCAAGGAGTTCCTTCTACAGGTACATTTTTATCCCTTGTGGTTCCACCAAACCAAATGCAAATATATTATGGATGAATCTTTTTTAATGGTTATTGCTGGTCTTCCAACCCTGATCCCTTTTATTGTGTTCCAAGAGATGACTCCCTGAGAAGAGAAGCAGGAAAAGTTTGGTAGAAAAAAAAATCTTATTTTTTTAAAAATGTTAAACTTGAGGGTCAGTTGCAAAAATTTTTAGGGCAGAAGGAATACAAAATAACTTTTTTTTAAAAGGTACATATTCACTTTAACAAGGTAGAAACCAAATTGTTCTGTTTTCCTGATCCCTTCTGAACTCTCTTGTGAGTACATTTTCCATGTTGCTGCTGCTGCTGCTATTATTTATCTGCTTGTGGTCAGGATGCCGGTTCAGGGGGTTAGGGGGAAGAGGTAGTTCTAGGGGTACAAGACTCTGTCTCAGTTAGCTTCTTTCCAGCGTCACTTCATAGAAATCTTGCCATATTTCTGGGGATTCTTCACATATATTGTTTTTGATGGCACAGCAATATTCAGTTTCCACTTGAATACCATGAGTTCAGTTAATTCTCACTAACTGGACACAGGAATTGTTTCCAGTTGTTTTTCTGTTCTTTTCCTTTTTTTTTCCCCCCCGTGGGTTTTTAAAAATAAAGCTGATAGAGAATATTTTTGTAGGGCTAGGCTTTTCCTGCCACCCCCTTTCTAGCCATCTTCTCCCATAACCTCCTATTATATCCAAGTAATGAGTTCACTGGGTCAAAAGGGTATGAACAGATTTGGATCTTTTAGTGTATAATTTGGGCATGAATCTCAAAACAGGGAAAATCTGACTTTCTATTAGAGAGTATTTATTTCTATTTTTGGGTGGTGGGGGAGCCGAGCCCATGCTTTTATTGGCATGGGGAACTCCTTCCATTTAGCACATTGGAAAATCTCTGTAACCTTTAATTAGAGGGTTAGTTTTAATTATTCTAGTGGAGATTCTGCAAAGTTAAGTGACTTATTCTTGGTCACACTAGTAACAATTGTGTTCATAATACTTCTAGCGCTGGAAGAAACTGCAGAGGTCATCTACTTCAGATGAGGAAACTGAGGCTCGAGGAAAGGGCAGTGACTTGCTCAAGATTATATATGTAGTATGCTTCCTAGGCAGGATTTGAACCCAGATCCTCCCATTTTAGCATCTGTACTCCTCCTGCTGCACCTGTCAGAAGGAGGCCTTGAATGGAAGTCTTAAGTATAAGGCTATCAATTCTCTAGCCACCCTGCTCCATGACCCTCAGCTACTATTCTTTCAGAATTCCCTTTCTTTGCCCTGGGGTTGGCCTGACATTTGTTTTCCTTTCCACCTATGAGAAGTGGATGGAGGTTTGGTTTCTAGAGAAAATTTTTATTTTTTTTTTAATTTTTAATTTTAAGAAATTAAATTAGAGAAATATAGAGAAATGAAACTTAAATTAGAAAAATAAAATTGAAACTTAAGAAATGGATGCTAGGACCAGGAACAAGGAAATAAAAAATAAAAAAGGAAAATATAATGGAGGTGGGGATTTAGAAGAAGTAACACTGTTGTAAATGTAATTAGAGCTGGAGAGCTACTCACATGTTGGGAGGGAGGGAAGAGGAAGATGTAATGATGTGATCAGAGGAAGAGACAGACTCTTCAGATACTATAGTCCTCAGCCAATAGGGAATCAGGGGAAGGACTGAACTGCATCCAAATAAGATGAAGGCCAAAGGAGAAGTAATAATTGCATCAGGACAGAGATTCATACTCACATGTGGGAGGGATTACACACTTCTGATAGGCTGTGACTTTTGGTACTTAGCCATTGGGCATCAAGAGAGGGACTTGCATTTTGGGACAAGTATCGATTCCAAGGGTTGCTATACTATAGGATACCCATCTCTGCAGGTGTGTAACTAAAGACTTTTCACTCTACCCCTCTTCTTAAATGTGCAATTGATTTTGCTCTTGTGCATCTCATCTCTGCTTTTCTAAAGTGAAGAGCCAAATGTGCTTGATCATCCAAAACATTACTTAGAAAAGCAGCATTCACCTGCAGGTTTTCCATGGATTTCATTTGGTGGCCTTTTCTCCAGCTGGTTTGAAGGACTGAAACTGACTGGAGCCCTTTGGCTGGGTCCCAGTGATTGCTGATATTACCGTTCTGTTAAGGTGACTTGGAAATGTACTTCCGGGTTAGGAACTGTGCTTTGTCAGTTGGCAATATTCTCCCGTGCCAGAGCTAAGGATGGGCTAGAGATGTGTCAGTCACTGGGAAGTGAGTTGGCCCTTCCAGTCATTTCTGCCTTAAGTTGGGGGTAGAGGAGTTGGAACGGGCATGGGTCCAAGTTCCCAGAGGCACTTTTGCAATGGGAACAGCTTGGTTAGTGGGCTTGCTAATTGGCTTGTCTTTTTCCAAGCCCTCACCTGGAGATCTGATGTCCTTCCTTGTGTGGGATAGGAGTTTGGGAGGATCCAAAGGCAGGAAACTCTAGAGCTCAAAGGAATTTGGGAAGCCATTTCGCCCATTCCTCTCAATTTTTAAGATGAGGAACCAAGTGGCTTTCTGAAGGTAACAAGTGACAGAATTTATAGGGTCATAGATATAGAGGAGGAGAGGACATAGTAACCACTACATCCCATTCCCTCTTTTTAAAGATGGGGAAACTGAGTCTCAGGGAAAAGGAAGTGACTCGAAACAACTAATAAGTACCAGAGGTAGTTCTTAAACTTCCTGACTCCAAGGGGCTCTGTGCCTCTCCCCTGTTCCACCATGTCTCTGCTTTCTAATGTCTATTTGCCAAATAGTCATTAAGCGCCTACGGTGTGCCTGACTGGGGAAAGGGAGTTAGGAGATTGTCTTCCTCCATAGCTGCTTTCTTCCAGGAGATCTTAGGACTGAGCTGCTGCAGGTCTGTGTTACTTGAGGTTTCACTGTCTTAGGCTCGTCATGGTTGAGGAGGCAGGCAAGCCTGTCTGACCTTTCTGGGCTGCTCAGCCACCTGGCAGTATGAGCTCATTTTGGCAAAGCTGCCAAAGCTCATTGTTGACTTTCCCTTTGCCCTGGGAAATGAAACAACTGGCTGGTTCTTGGTAGAGAGTTCTTAGAGGAGTCATGGGGGAATTTGCGAGACCAATGGATGGGACTGCATTGAAGAATGGCCTTGCACTTCCTCCAAGGGGACTTTGTCGCAAGCAGCTCGTTCCTAAGTGGTTGGGGAGTTTGCTTCAATTTGAGTCAGTGAGCAGTTCTGAAGTAAACACTAACTGACAGATACTGGGCTAAGCAGGGAAGAAAAAAGAGGGCCAGCCTTCATTCTTGGGGGGGAATTGGAGAATTTCCAAGATGTTTTCCAAGGTCCCCTACCTTCACCCCAGAAAATGTTTTCTTGATGGCTGCTGTGTAAGCCTGCGGGAACTCTAAAAGGAACAATAAACCTGTTTCCCAGAACAAACTGTTGTTCAGATCACTTGAGAAGCTCCCGTTTACTGATTTGTTAATTATAAGTCATTCTCTTCTGCTCATTACCAGAGGACCTGAAGGACTCCTGACTTGAGTGCTTCTTAACTGAGTTGGATTCAGTAGTTCAATTAAATAAGCATTTAATGAGGGCCTCCTGTGGGTCAGACACTGGGCTAGGCATTGGGGATGCAAGTGGGGCGTGTTCTCTTGTCTGATTTGGATTTTGTTCTTAACGGTGACTGTATCTGTCACCTCCTCTTTACTGGACAGAAAGCTCTATGAAGGCAGGTTACATGTAGTTTGTATTTTTTTTTTGACTCAGAACAATGGCTCGCATATGGAAGGCTTTTTTATTTTTATTTTTATTTATTTAAGGTTTTTTTTAATTGAATAAAGTTAATTGGGTTGAATTGAACTTTACTAAATTATAAATGACAAAAAAGGAACAGCTAAACTCTGGGCTATTATAATGATCCAATTTAGCTCCAAAGAAGAGATGGGAATATTTGCCTTCTTTGCAGAAGTGGAGGATGATGGGTGTGAAACATTAGCTGTATTGTTATCCTCTCTGGATAGGTTAGTGAGTTTGGCTATAAGATTTTTCCTTCTATCCCTTTCCTATTCATTGTTACTGGAATTGGATTGATTAGTTAGGGAAGAGGGAGGGAAACAGAAATAAAGATGTAAAAAAACAATGCCATAAATATTTTTCTTTGTAAAAAAAAATAGTGACAATCTAGTTAGTTGTATTCTGGTGAATACTGGTTCTACCCCCTTTCTGGCGGCTTGCCTGGAAGTCTGCTTGAGTGTTTCTAAATGTGTTTAGTCAGAAACCAAGCTTTCTCCCCATTCTGTGCCAGCCACATAGAAAACACATGGTAAATCAGGGCTCTGTCTTGGTTTATATATTTGAGAAGCCGTTTTGGAGTTGAACTGCTTAGGTGGGTGCTTAGATTTCTTTTTTTTTCTATTGTATAATTCATTTTTCTCTGGACAGTTAAGGTTTACAAAGTTCTTTTCTCAAGCCAGCCCTGTAAAAGGGAGGTTGAGGCAGTACTATAACCATTTTCAGGTAAGAAAACTGAGGCTCAGAGGCATGAATTGTCTTGCCCGGAGCTGGCAAATATAGGAGCAAGTCCTACTCCCAGAATTTCAGGGTTGCAGGGATAATAGGATTGGAAATATAAAGCTGGATGGAGTATTAGTGGCCGCTAGGTCCTTGAGAGATGAGGAAGCCCAAGGAAGTTAGATGCTCTGCTGAGGATTACATGGGTCATCAGAAACAAAGCTGGATTTGAATCCAGTCCTTGGGATTTCCAGTCTGTTGTTCTTGCTACCAAATCACATGACTTCTGGGGAATCCCGGAGGCTTCCTGGGTAACCCGTTGTCTGTCTATTCAGGAGACCTCGAGGCGATCTCCTGGCCAGACATCCAGCTTGTGCTTAAAGCTTGTCTTGTGTACATGTGAACATCTGCATGCATATGTGTGAACATGTGTAGATGGGTGACCTCATGACTTTCCAAGCCAGGCCATTCCTCTTGGGCCCCCTGTCATGGTTATGTTCCCAGTGATGGCCTGCTTCCAGATTTCCAGCTTGTTTTCCATGGGTACCTCACTTGATTAGGATGATTTTCCTGATGTTGAGTCTAAATGTGTTGTTGGGTTCAAACTTCCTTTCTCTGTTCCTCCATGTGACTCCTTGGGGCCACAGAGAACTGGGGGGGGAATCCTTCTTCCATGGGACATCCCTTCAGATTCCTGAACTATCATCCGCGCCCTTCCTCCCTCAAATGAAGAGATACTATCCTTCCTCATTCCCAGTCACCCTTTATTAAATTATGTATGGAGTCTTCCAATGGAGAAGGATTGAATTAGGGAGTTTCTTCAGAATAATGAAGGTTCATAAGTCTAGGAACTGTCTCAGACTCATATTTGAATCCCCATCATCTAGGGCACTACCTGGTATACAATAGACACTTAATAACTACTTGTTAATGGTTGGACCAGAGCCCTTGACTTGTTGCAAACAGCCATGAACTAGAAATCGGGGTACAGGCGGCACTGATTCTTCCACCTGCTTGCTGTGCGACTTCTCCTCCCTGGGTCTATTTCCTTAAGTATAAACAGAGTGGATTTGGTTTCAGTCTTGTTCTAGGTTTGTTTTGTCTTACTCTGCAATGGGCTTACTGAGGGGGCAGCCGTCCCAACTTCTTGGATGGCTCCTGAAAAGACATTTGACCTCCCACAATTATACAATGATACAGCAACAAAGCCTTAACTCTCCAGTTCTTGGTTGGAGTGTGATTCCATCCAATGCTCAGAGCTTCTGGGAGATCTGGGTAATATTTATAAACACAAAGCAGTGAGATTAGAAGGAGGGGGATACACCCAGTGAGTGGGTCACAGTAGAGACAATACTGTCCCTGAAGTCAGGAAGATTCATCTTGGGAAGTTCAAATCTGGCATTAGACACTTACTAGCTTTGTGATCCAGGTTAAGTCACTTTACCCTGCTTGCCTCAGTTTCCTCACCTGTAAAATGGGCTGGAGAAGGAAATTGGAAACCACTGTAGTATCTTTGCCAAGAAAATCCCAAATAGAATCACAAATGACTGCAAACAACTGAGCAACAAGAACTCCGAGGGAGCCGATGAGTCAGTGTGTATATGGCCATGTCTGTGTTTATGTGCATGTGCAAACACATGAGAGTGGAGCTTCCATGAAGCCTTTTTAGAAAAGACATTCAAGGATGGAATCCCTGCTGAGAGCATCCCAAGCCCCAGGGACTGTGGGCATGTATCTTTGTCTGGGTGGGGGTTTCAGGCCTCCACAATTATTCTTTGGAGCACTGAGTCATGTTAAGTCAGCATTTATGAAGGTCCTACTATGTGCTGTGCTCTGTGCTGAGCCTACAGAGGAAAAAGCAGACCGGGGGAGCTCACATCTTAGGAGGAGGCCAGTGTGGCCTTGAATCTTGGGAAAATTTTCCCCCAAATTAGCTGCTCTCGGGCTGGTGGCAGATGACTGGGTTGGGGAGTGGAGAGGGAGGCTACACCTGCGTTTTCTTAGGATCCTAGAGTTAGAATCAGAAGGGACCTTGGGAACCGTTGAGTCCCATTTGGTTTACAGACAAGATTGGAGACATGGAGTGAGCTGACCCTGAGTTCAGGATCATCGATTTACAGCTGGAAAGGGTCTTTGACCCCATGGCACCCCCCTTGAATTTCACCTCTGCAGGAAGTGAGATCTTTAGTGACTCGATGGGCTTCCCAGAGCGAGGAAGTGTCTGAAGTGAGGTTGGAACCAGGTCGGGAATTCTGGGTGACAAAAGTTTCTCTACCAGTGCTTACTCTTGGACTTCATCTTGTGTTGAGGCAGTGAGGAGTTAAGTTACTTGCCCAAGATCACTCAGCCCACCTTGAATCCAATGTTCCTCCTGAGACCAGCTTATCCTCCACACTGAATGGCCTCTCACTAACTGACCTTCAGGGGGTACTTCCCATTTTCTCATTTGACCCTTAGAAGAAGAAGGAGAAGGTCTTGCAAAGATTTTTATTCCCATTTTACAGATTAGGAAACTGAAACTCTTGCCCAGAGTCACAGAGTTATCCAGTGTCCCAGAGATTAGTATTGCCTCCCCCCAACTAACTCCTCAGGCCATTGCTTAGCAAGCATGGTTTCACCCAGCAACATGCTCTTGGGGGTGTGAAGGGAGGGCAGGGCTTGCTGCTTTTCTTAGCGCTAAGAGATCCTGAAAGCCTCAGACCCCCTATTAAAAAATACATGCAGCAGCCCCAGAACTCTGCTTTTGTTGCTCCTGTTTTCAAGGAATGGTTCTGAATATTGTTTCTAGTTTAATGTGTTTATATTTTTTGCATCGCTTAGATCAGCACTTTCTGCAGAGTGGTTAATATAGTCTTTGTTTACTGGGAGCGCAATTAAAATGGAAATTGTATTATTGTAATAAACAGGAGCGAGCAGAGAGCTGAATGTTAAATGCCCTTTCTTCTCCTCAGCCCTCTCCTTCCCTCATTAATGCTGATGTCTCTCTCACCATTACGCTCTTCCCATTGGTGACCAGCCAAGGCACCCGTTCTGCTGAGAGCGGTCCCTGCAAGTCGGGTTTCTAGGTGCCAGTCGGAAGATCGGGGATCCAGGGCTGGAGGTCATCCGAGTCGTGGGGCTTCGAGCTGGTGGGGACTTTGGAGAGCCGTCTCCTCGTTTTTCTACATAAAAGGCCTGAGATCCAGGAGATACAAAAGCAAAGCAGACAGACGGATAAAGGCAGCCGGGCTGGGATTCAAGCCTGAATCCAGGCCCTAGTGGCTTACTCTGCCCTGCCCAAGCTGCCTTCGTGGCCTTCTGGAGGTTCAAGGCTCTTGCTTGTGATTTGTTAGGTTCCTGGGGCTCTCTCCCCCCTCATAGATGGGCTCCTTCAGGTCAGGGAACACTTGGTTTTTCTCTGTCTCCCCAGTGCCCAGTCCTAGCAGGGCGGTCTTGGGCCGAGGGGACCCTCTGGGAGCCCCGGCTCCTTCCCTTGATTGTGGGGGGGGGAAGAGGGTGAGCAGGAAGTGCCTTCCCTCCCTAAGCTAGTGCTTTTATGATACAGAATTATTTCACCCTTTGAGCCTCAGCAGTATAAAATGAGAGAACTGCACTGGAAATGGAGGTGGGGACCTGGGAAGGGCCTGGCTACAATCTAGCTACAAATACAGCCTATTTTTTTAAATGAATGTCTTTTATTTTCAAAACATATGCATGGATAATTTTCAGCATTCCCCCTTGCAAAACCTTGTTCCAAATTTTTCCCTCCCTTCCCCCATTCCGTCCCCTAGATGGCAAGTGATGCAATAGATGTTCATAAACATGTGCAATTTTTCTATACACATTTCCACAATTATCATGCTGCACAAGACAAATCAGATCAAAAAGGAAAAAAAAATGAGAAAGAAAACAAAATGCGAGCGAACAACAACAAAAAGTGAAAATGCTAAGTTGTGATCTGCCACACTCAGTTTTCCCAGGCCTCCCTTTGGGTGTAGATGGCTCTCTCCATCACAAGATCACTGGAACTGGTCTCAATCATCTCATTGCTGAAAAAGAGCCCTGTCCATCAGTATTGATCATCGTATAATCTTCTTGTTGCCGTGTACAATGATGTCCTGGTTCTGCTCGTTTCACTCAGCATCAGTTCATGCAAGTCTCTCCAGGCCTCTCTGAAATCCTCCTGTTGGTCGTTTCTTACAGAGAAATAATGTTCCATCACACTCATAGACCAGAACTTGTTCAGCCTTTCCCCAATGGATGCTTTTTTTTTAAAGATACTGAATAAAGGGATGAAAGAATTGTTGAGAGGATAGACAGAAGTAACCAACAAACATCGAAGTCCCTACTGTGTGCCATGTGCCCCGCTGAGTACTGGAGGTATAGAGAATAGTAGGGGCGGTTCCTGTTCTCATGGGGGGTCATAGTCTAACGGAGGAGGAGGAGGGGAGACAAGCAGCACACATATATTTATGTGTCTATAAAGAATCATACAGAGGCAATACTGAGGGGGGGGCACAAAAGGCGCCCTCGAAGGCGAGCCTGAAGCTGACATTTGAAGTCAATGAGGATGTTTGAGAGGGAAGAAGCACACTGCAGAAGTGAGCAGCAGTCAGTTGGTAGAATCATGGAGGAGGGAGCATCACGGACGCAGAACTGGGCAGTGGAGACCCTGCCCCTTAGTTCTCTCTTGCCGCCTCCCCGTTTCCTAAGCACTTATTTTCAAAACCCGCTTGCCAGCTCCTTCCTAATCAGAACCACCCCCCGTCTGCTAAGAGTTCCCAGGCCCTCCTCTCGATGACGTGATAAACTCTGTATCTTGGGGGTCTCCTTGATAACCCCCAGGGCTTGGCCAAGGCTGTTTTGTGTTAAGCTGTGAGGAGAATGTACGCCCTCCCCCCTTCTCCCTCCTGCCCACATTTTCATCTCTCTGTGTATAATACACATGTGCTTGTGTTTATGTAAATAAACCATAATTAGCACAAGTCCCCACTGTGTATTCTATGGTTAGTGATGTTAGGATCTCCTTAAATAGATTCATCATAAATTGAAGAGCAGCAAAAGGTGAGCTGGCCCCTCCCTGTTAAAGGCAAAGTTTTTATATTTTGGGGAGGGGGGAGAGAGAGAGCTTATTTTCTGCCCATCCACCCCGCTTTTGACCCAGAAAACTTTGTAGCCATCACTGTGCTCTTGTCTTAGGCGAGTACGGTCCTGCTTCTGCCTTGGTTTTATTGGTTTGTTTTGGGGGATACTCTCCAGGCCTGGAGTCAGGAAGATCCCGAGTTCAAACTAGCTTCAGATTCGGGGTGACCCTGAGCAAATCATTTAAGCACTTGCCTCGGTTTGCTCATCTGTACTATGGGCATAATAATAGCACTTATCTCTCAGGAGTCTTGTGAGACTTACATGAGATAATGATTATAAAGTACTTACTCAGCCCAGCCTTATATAAATGTTAGCTGTGGAGGTGCTGACCAGGACATTCCCATAGTGCTTTGAGGTTTACAGAGTGCTTAGAATGTCGTCCGGTGGCTAATAATTGTCCATTGTCGTATTCATCATTTGAGCTTCACAGAAGCCAGTGAGGCAAGTGCTGTGGGTGTCATATTTGACAGATGAGGAAACTGAGACCCAGGGGGGCATTTGGCTCATGATCACAGACACCAAATGTCAGAGCTGTGTCAGAGTGTGTGTGCGTGTGTGTGTGTGTGTGTGCATTGTGTGTGTGAGTGTGTGTGTATTGTGAGTGTGTGAGTGTGAGTGCGAGTGTGTGTGTATTGTGAGTGTGTGAGTGTGTGTGTGTATTGTGAGTGTGTGAGTGTGAGAGTGCGTGTGAGTGTGTGTGTGTTTGCAAATGTGTGTGTGTGTGAGTGTGTGTGTGTGTGTGTGTGTGCATGTGTGTGTGTGTTTGCACGAGGGTGTATGTGTAGAAGCATTTCTTTGCTCGCCTTTGATTAAAAGGGCCGTCATTTCATCAGTAGTGGATCTGCTAGGAGGGTTCAGCAGGTTCCTGCAGGAAGAGATCCTTCCCACTTATTTTACACTGCAGAGTATTCCTGGGGGTTGTTGAAGGTGATTGTCTTGATGTAGATGTTCTTGACTAAGTAGCTTTGGAGTCAGGTGACCGACCTGGTTTTAAAATAAATGTTTTTTAATTTAAAATTCTGAAGAATTTTCAGCTTTTTGGGTCTGGCTGTTTCCTCTGCAGAATGAGATCATGGTTGGAGAACCAGGAAGGGTCCTTGATGCAGAATTCAGCTCCTCTCATTTGACTGAGGTTCCCCGGGTGGCCAGGAACTGAGTTAGGATTTGAACCCAGGACCTTTGAAAGGAAACACACCGTTCCTCCACGCCAGCATAAGGTCCCTTTCAGCTTTCCTTGCAGGGTGCCTTCTGCTCTCTATTGGGGGGCATTTCCCTGCATTCTGTGGCAGGTCTCCGGAAGCACTCGTTATATAAGACCCCCGAGCCCCCGGATGGAGCTGATGCATTTGGTGGGGAGCCTTTACACGATCCATGCTTATAGGCTGGGAAAGGGACCTCGCAGGTCACTCCGGCCATCCGCCGCCTTTTCCATGGCAGGGAGCTTAGACCCAGGGGAGATGAAGCGACTGGGCCGCGGCCGTGCATCTGGCGGGTGGTGCGAGCCGGCATCCGTCACCCTGGAGCATCCGCCACCCTGCAGCACCCCGGCAGAATCCCTCCGGCCTCAGGAGAGGGGATTGGGCCGTACCTGTCGAGTACGGAAGCGGTGGGAAAAATACTCTGTAACGTCTCATTAATTCCTCCTCCCTGCCCTGGCTGCGTCTCCTCCGCGTCCCGCTCTTCCTCTTACCACCCAAGGCAGGGCTCATCCGAACCAGTGTCGCGTCAGCTCCCGAGGGGAGCGCCCGCTGAGAGGCCGCCTGGGCTCTGTGTCTTATGTCAGATGATCGGGCTTGCGTCCTTATTTGCAGCAATCCTCGTGTGAATCAGGGCTGTGAGTGTGTGTGTGTGTG
>JAJPUD010000640.1:561999-603393 GCA_023553655.1 Myrmecobius fasciatus
CTGGTTCACAAGTGGCAATAAAAGCCCGGCTCTGTAAGCAGCGTGGCATCTCCCGGATGGCACCGTGCTGACCCACGGCTCCCACTCGGCCCGCTCTGTCCCCGGGCTGCCGTTTGGCAGGATCACTCAGCTGCCCAACTGCACTAAGCGGGGACGCCCTTTCTGCCCGAGGGGGACGGCCATTTTCCTGCGGAGGGGGGCAGGGTTAAAGGAAAGTTCATTTGTCTCAGGCTGTTTGTGAAGATTTCTTGTGCGGTGATGAGAGACTGTTCCGGGCTCTGTGACAGGGACAGGGCCGTCCCTGCGGCCGGCTTCTACTGGGGGCTCTGGAACATCCCTTGGGGGTGGGAGCACAATGAGGGTGCTGGGTAGCGAGGGTCACAGTGGCCCTGGAGTCAGGAGAAGCCAAGTTCAAAGCCGGCCGCAGACACTCCAAGCTGAGTAATCCTGAGCAAGTCACTTGCCCCTGCCTCAGTTTCCTCCTCTGTACAATGGGATAATAGGATTGACTTCCCAGGATCGTTATGAGGATCGGATGAGATAATGACTGTAGAACTCCCAGCACGGCGCCCGGCACGTGCTTCTGAAATGTTAACATCGGTGGCAGCGGCGGCGGCAGCTGGGTCCCCGGTGCCAGGTGCGGGTCATCCGGCAGAGCTGGACTTCTTGCAGTCCAAAACTTGGGTTTGGATGCCGCCTTAGCTGTGGGGCAACTCACTTCTGGACTTCAGGATCCTCGTAAGGAGATTGGACAGCGCTGTCCCCTGAGCTTGCCCCTTATTGGGGGCTCTTAGTGGCCAAGAAAGCTCAGACCCTTGGGGAGTGGAGCCCACGTGGGCCACTTGAGCTCCCCTGATTCTCACCTGGCCCTTTGTGGGGTGGGCAGGAAGGGATTGAGGGGGACATCATCCTGCTTAGGACTCTCTGTCTCTATGCCCTGATGACTCTGCCCCGGATTCAGTACCACCTTGCCCTGTTAAAGATCACAGTAACAGTGACCCAGGAGTGGGAAAGCCCCCAGCCCAGGGGGGGGGTCATTGCAGAGAAACGAGGGGGCCCCCATGTCAAAGGAGGCATCCCATCAAGCAGCCCTGGGAAGCGGTGAGGGGGCCGGTGAGCAGGGGCAGGCCAGGCTCTTGCAGATGAGGACGCGGGTGCGGGAGAAGCCCTCTCAGGCTGCCAGCTTGCCCTGGAGGTGGGCACGGGGAAGGGGTCCCCTTCTTTGTTGAAGCGGGGACTGGGGTGGGGTCTGATGTGGCCCCTGCCCCCCCTGGTCCTGGCTGAAACACTCTTCTGCCTCTTTGGTGTAAGGATGACTCACTCGGGCAAGGGAGGAACAGAAGGGTGACGCGTTCAAACAGAAGATATCCAAAAGCCCTGCTGAGCTGGGGAGGGAGAGCACTACCGATGGGCTGGGGAGCCAGCACGCCCGCGGGCACTCTGCTGGCTTCAGGCAGGAAGGCCTGCGGGTGGATCTGCCTCGGGCGCTCCCTGCTCTGGGCCTCAGTTTCCTCACCTGAAAAAGGAAGGGATCCAACTTGGGGACCGCCAGGATCCTTTCCAGCCCTGGCTCTGTGACCATGTGGTCACGCAGCAGGCGGGATGGGCAGCGAGAGAAAGGCCGTTGGCAGCATTGGGCCAAGCAAAGAGACGGAGATGAGCACGTTCCCCTGGCTCCTGCCCCTTGGTGAGGGGGAGAGCCCCTCGTGGAGGAGACAGAGGAGGCCGTGGCCAAGGGTCACGCAGGATGTGCAGCAGAGTGATCAGCGTGTGCCCAGTGCTGGGGCCGGAATCACCACGTGACTGAGTCCAGCCATCCAGGGTTAGAAGGACAGGGAGTCCAGCGTTGGCTTGGACGTCCCTGTGGGGAGCTCCCCCTACCCCCAGAACCTCTGCTTGGGGGCTACTTTCCTACTAGTACCTTTCATATTATTATCTAGATATACACGCACACTCATGTACACCCCAGAAGAGAAAGGGCCCTTCTAGTCTAACCCTCTTCTCTTTACAGCTGTGGAAACTAAGGCATAGGGCAGGACAGGGGCTCCCAGGAGGTTGCCAAGGCCCCAGTGGCCCCTCTTGGGATCAAACCCAGGTCCTCTGGCTGCTGGCCCCTCCCCAGAATGGCTCCTGGACCTGTTATGGCAGATACTCTCAGTCCATTTTGTAGAGGGTGATAATAATTTAGATTTATTTATTCTTTGAGTTTACAAAGCACTTTACATCTTTCACCTCATTTGAGCCTTACAATAGCCCTGTGACATTGGTGCATCCATATCCCCAGTTTAAAGACGTGAAGGGCTCTGGGTGTGTATGGTCGTGCTGCTAGTCTTCCTGACTCCTCCATTGCTCTCCTAGCAAAGCCACATGGGAAACAAGATTGAGAAAGTGGAGGTCCGGTGGGCTCCGATGCCTTGTCAAGGCTGGAGCCAGGTCTGGACTCAGGTCTCCTGACTCCCAGTCAAGGATCTCCCACGCCATCCAAAGAGCAGGTAGATGTGGGAAGCCTGCTGGCTGAGGGCTCAGGTTCCATTTCTAGAACTGTGATGTGGAATGGACTGGGAGTGTGAGCAGGACCAGGAGAGCTTGGGTCACAATTGTGACCTGCAGCCATGTAGGCGACAAGCCTTCAGGGAAAGTGGGGGACGCCCTTCGGGAAGATGGAAAGCTGGATGGCAGCCTGGGGTGGGCATCAAGGGAGGGAGGGACAGGATGGTTGGGGGCAACTTTCATTTTTAATAGGAAACACTCAAAGTTTCCCTTGGATCTTGTCACTTTTCCCCAAAAGTCCATCAATAACTGTTTTTTTTTTTTTTTACATCCTTTCTGAGTGTCTGGCCCTGTGTCTCAGAACAAAGATTTGCTGTTTGGAGTCCATAACTTTGCCCCCAGGGCACAAGCGGAAGTGTCCTGTTCCAAAGTGGGGAGACCTGGAGCATTCTTTCATTTTAAAAAAGTAGCTGAGTGTGTGGGGCCCATTGAACTCCATTCATTCAGAGGAAAATAATCAAGTTTTTCCATTCAGACTGGAGACCACATCCTGGTCATGGTGGAGGGGACCTTCTTGTCCCAAGATCCCTGGATGAGGACTTTGTGGAATAGTTCACTTCCTTCTCTAGGTCTCAGTTTCCTTATTTGTAAAATGAGACATTAGACAAGATGCCCTCGGAAATGCTTTCTAACTAGAAATCCCATGACATTGAAGGAATTTTGGGTTTGTGTTAGTCATTTTCTGTCCCTATTCCTTGGTTTCCTTCTCTGTATGAGAAGAAAATGGGGAAAGTCTCAGACTTTGATTTCCTTATCTTCACAATAAGAGAGATGGATTTAATTCATCTCATCTTTCCAGAAGTGCAGGGATCTGGACACAGAACTCTCAGGGACTCTAAATATTTGGTTCTTTCCTGATTTTTGGTGAGTTCCTTGAGGACTCTCTCTCTCTCTCTCTCTCTCTCTCTCTCTCTCTCTCTTGCCTTTTTCTGTACCCCAGCATTTAGCACAATGCCTGACACATAGTAGGCTCTTAGTAAATGTTTACTGATTGACTTACTGACTTGCTATGAAATCACTGTGTCTTGTTTGAAAGGAAACAGGGTATATTGAAGAGGGTGGTTAAGTGGCTCAGTGAATAGACTATTGGGCCTAGAGTTAGGAAGCCCAGAGTTCAAAGCCTGTCTCAGACATTTAACTTCTGTTTGCCTTAATGCACTAGAGAAGGAAATAGCCAATCAACATCTTTGCCAAGAAGAACCCATAGACAGTAGTGGTGAGCTGTGGCTCATGGGATCGCAGAGTCAGGTGCAACTGGACTACTGAACACCAATAACAACAGCCCTCCTCCCCTCCCCTCCCCTCTTATGCCTTCCCCCAACCACCTGAAAGGTGATTTCCAGGCAGGAGCCAATGCTTTCATGACTCCCAAGTCTCTGTGGCCGTTCACATTCAGCCGATCTGGGCACTTTGCTGTCAGCCGCCCATGGTGCTTGCCGCTGCCATGTTTAAAGGTCCCATGCCTGGAACTGGAATTAACCTTCAGGATTTACCAAGCTTGGCTCATTCTGGCTTCATTCTCTTCCTTGGAAAACGTGAGCTGGCCATGTTCAGATTGTTTTTTTCCAGGCGGGATAACAGTTTGGGAAACTGGAATATCCCAGACCGAATGCAATGGCGTTCTCTCCCTAGCCCGTCAAAGAACGAAGAGCCGGTCAGCCAATGGGCAGACCAAAGGCCTTTGGGAAGATGAGCCGCGGGCAGCTCTGTGGTCGGTCGGTGTGGCGTGAGCACGGGGCGTGGATTAAGGTGCGGGAGGAGTGGTAGATTCCATCCGAGAAGCAGTCCAGCTTTGGCAGCCGTTGGCAGCTTGGGACCGCTTCCATAGGCGGAGCGAGCTTAGAAAAACACTGCACTTTGAGGTCAGAACCAACTTTCTCTCGTCAACTTTGGGGCAGATAGAAGTGACGTGGGCTAAAGCCGTCCAAAAGGAATCGGGCCAAAGGCTGCTCCCCGGTAGATGCCAACATTGGTGCCAATCCTGCTATGATATGCGGAGAAACATTTGTCTTTGACCTTGGGACTGGCGAGCTTTATTCCAATTTTCCTTCTGAAATAGAAAGAATGCCAGACTTGGACTTCTGGGAAATTAGAGCAAGCAAGCAGGAAACAGTAGCTGTTTCTGCGACAAAATTGAACCGTGTGTGTGTGTGTGTGTGTGTGTGTGTGTGTGTGTGTGATGGAAACAAGGAGAATGAATGCCAGTAGGAACCACTATGCAATTGCTTACTTAGAAAAAGTGAGAAGAAATAAAAGCTAAGCAATGGCCTGTGAGTGTGGCTGAAAAGGATCCTGGGTTCCTTTGGAACCAGAGGCTAGAATGCCATTTCATGATTTTTTTTTTAAAGCATTTCTTTTTGAGAACTTTACCATGAACCAGAAGTGGATTGTCCCAGTTTCTGAAATTAAACATGTAAAGATGATTTTATCCTGGGAACCCCAGAATGACTGATTAAATCAAGGGCGTTGGCCCTGGCAAGTCTGCACCCCCAAAGTGCTGACGGAAGTCTTCCAAAAGGGAAATGGAGACAGAGAAACTCAATTGCAGAGAACAGATCAAGTTGCTTTTTTTTTTCCTTTTGGAAGGACTGGATTTGTGTGGATTTGCAACCTTGTATAAAGAGGGCATGTATTTGCATACGTATTGAATATGTATTTGCATAAATATTGGGTATATAGTCTAGCCTGAATGGGCTGATTTAATAAATGGCTGAAAATGAAGATATATACCACTTTAAGACTTTCTTTCATTACAAAGTTTGTTGGGTATGGAACGCTGGGATTAACAGCAGACTTGTTACCCTATGGATTAATGGGATTAACAGCAGACTTGTTAGCCCTTGGATTAATTTGAGTGAACAGTTTTCCCCCTTTTTAGATCCTTTTCTAAGAGAATATTTTGGGAAATAGTTTAGGAAATGTAGGCAATGTGAAAACCAAAGGTATCCATCAAAGAAACATCAGCATTTGAAATCTACTTATTGAGTACCTGCTGCATACCCCATTCAGTGTTAGGCCCTCTGGTGGTGGCCCTGTTAAAATGATGGCAGGAGCCTTGCCAGTCTAGCAGGAAACAGGCATTGATTTAGAAGCGGATCTGAGCTGACATTGGGCAGGACACCGAATTCAGGATCCCACGGCCTTCCATGGTTTCCTCTGTAAGACCAGGAGCTCGGCTTTCGGGGCTTCTCCTACTTCCAGGCTTTCTTCTGCCCTCTTCCCTCCAGCACTTGTCTTGGGGCCCTGTGAACCCGCAGCCTTCACCTAATCTAGAGCCTCCCTGCTCTCTCCTGTGCTCGCCTCTGGCCTTGGGAACACAGATCCAGTTACCGCTATCGCTCTCGGAGAAGTCATCGCCATGTGACCGTTTCCCTTCCCTTCCATCTCCCTGCCCTGCCGTCCCCTATGTGTGTTATCTCAGTACCTCTGGGCAAGTCCCATGATTTCCTCATCTATTAAATGAAGAAATTGAATTGGATTTTTTTGAAATCGAATGTTTCTTTATTTATTATTGACATTCATTTTTAAAAATCTGAGTCCCTAATTCTTTCCCTCCCTCCAACCCTTCTCTGTTCTTTGACGTGGGAATTGGGCAAAACATCTTTCCATATGAACTAGGTTGCCACAAAGCCACCAGCACCAAGAGCAGCAGCTGCTGAGGTCCCTCTAACCCTCCACTTCTTGGGGGGGGGGTGACAGACTGCCTGCCTTGAGCAGACAAGACAATCCAGGAAAGTCTGGAAGAAGCACACAGTAGGTGCTTAATAAGTGATGATTGATTGGTTCAGTTACCAGAGATACATCAATCTCATAAGGGCAGGTTTGTTTTGCTTTTAGCATTCGTAGCCCCAGAGTCCAATGCCTGGCACACAGTAGGACTTCACAGATGCTTCTTCCTTCTTTTATTCCTTCATTGTACAATCTGGGTGGATTGGGAGCTCAGTAATGGGCTGCACCCTTGAAGAGGGATATTTGGGCTGGGAGGGGAAAGCTGATGTTGCCTGCTTATGAGCCATGGGACACAGGGTCCATTTGTACCCACTCTGCAAGACAATGTTCTCTCTTTCTGTCTGCTTTCCTTGACGGCTCATTGGACATCAGTACCCTCCATTTGGCATTGAAAGGCACCATGGTACAGACTCAAGGAAACGGTCTACACAGTGACTCCCACAGGGTAAATGGAGAGAACCAAACCCCTGAAACCAATTACACTGAACACCGAGGATAATACCCCCCCCCTTCTTTTTTCCAGAGATGGGGATTATGGGACTGCAGTTTTGCATAGGCTCTCCGGTTTGTTTCATCTGTTGGTTAGTTTTGTTGAAGTGATTTTTCCTGCTCTTGTTAATTTTTTGTTGGAAAGAATGACTTGGTAAATAGGGGCTGGAGGAAAGGATATATTCCCGAAGGAGGGAGATTAAAAAAAAAGGCAACAGAAGACAGCAATAAAAATCAAACTCCTAAAAAGCGAAACAAATGCTAGATCGACTATTCACAAATGGTGACAGTGGATCTCAGAAGTAAGACCTATCACTTAACTTACAGATCACCTGCTGCCAAATGTTGGGACCTCATCTCACAGCCTTGAACCTCCGTTTACTCAGCTGTAAAATGGAGCTGAAAATACCCGTTCTTCCCATTTCGCAGGTTTCGTGCTCATGGACACCCCCTTACCTGGGATGTGGCTTTTCCTTAAGCAGAAAACATTGGGTCATTATAGACACCTCCTGCCTAATCCCAGATATTCAAGCTCCCAAAATGATTGTGAAGGAAATAGACTGATGCCAGAACTAGAGAACTTGGGTGTAAATCTTGCCTCAGTTTCTTTTAAATGTAAAAAATGAAGAGGATCTTGCCTCAGTTTCCTTAAATGTAAAAAATGAAGAGAAAGACTTGGATGGCATCTGTGGAGTCCTTTCCCACTTCAGACCTGTGCTCCTCCTGGAGGATGTGCCCTCAGCCTTCTGGTGCTTGTGGATTGGTCTCAGCTATCCTAGGCACGTTCTTGCCCCCGGGTTGGCCCTCGGTGTGAATGCCCCTTTCTGTGGCAGTGTGGCCTAGTGGAGAGAGAGCAAGAGCAGAGATTCAGTGCATCAGAGACAGGGTTTGCTCACAGCCAACCGGGAAGGAGGTGCTAGTGTTATCCCTACCGGACAGACAAGGAAACTGAGGCAGATTGTGCTGAAGTTCAGGGTGAGTGAGGTCCTGATCCTCTGCAGAGATGGCTGCGCCGTGCCTCGCCCAGGGTGCTCACGTTCCTCCCGGTCTGCGCTGCCTCTTCCCTAGCTGGGGTCAGTTCCCTTTGGCCCCCTCTGCGGCCGCCTCCCATCCCCTTGGACATTTGGCTTCCCGTGTGATCTGTTCCTCCATGGACTTCGGTTTCTTCATCTAAAAAATGAAGGGGGAACGGGGCCTCGGGGGGCCTTTCCCTCTGTAGCTCTTGGCTCTTAGGATCTTTCCGTGTTTCTCTTAGCAAATAGGAGATGATTCAGCCTCCTCATCAAGCTCATTACACGGAAAACTGCTTTCCAATGCTGGGATATTGCAAGGGAGGGTGTCGGGCAGGGGGCAGTAAGCATTCATTAAGCTCCTACTGTGGGCCAGGTCCTGTGTGCTAAGAGCTGTGGGGGGTGGACGGGGAGCTGGGTATGGCAAGAGGCCGGGGAGACTGCGGTCATTTCCAGGGAATCGTGAAAAACAGGCGGTTTCACAGCCTTTTTCCAGATGGGCTCATTTCTTCCCACACTAGGGCTCTTCAGAGAAGGACTGGCTGGTTACAAGGATTTCCTTAGGGCTGAGAGGGCGCAAACACAATTCACAGTTGGTCCTTGACTTGGGTTCATAAATGGGCTCTGGGGGGTGTGTGTGTGTGTATGTGTGTGTGTGTGTGTGTGTGTGTGACAGAGACAGACACAGAGAGAGACAGAGACAGAGAAGCAGAGAGACAGAGACATAGAGAGAGAGAGACAGACAGACAGACAGACAGAGACAGAGAGAGAGACAGAGACAGAGAGAGACAGAGACAAAGACAGAGACAGAGAGAGACAGAGAGAGACAGGGATAGAGAGATAGAGAGACAGAGGTAGAGACAGAGAGAGACAGACAGACACACACAGAGACAGAGAGAGAGAGAGACAGAGAGAGAAATTTATGTGTGAATGAATATGTGTGTGTGTGAGTGCATGTGAACGCCAGTGTGAGCGTGAGTGTGTGAGAGCACACATGTGCTGACTGATGCCCTCTCGGGCATGGAATGGGAGACCCGCTGCTTTACCCGCTGCCCAGGAATCCGCCCTGCGCCACACACCAGGGAGCTGCCCAGGGACATGCCCATGGCCGCCCGGCTACACTGGGAGAGAATCCCACCCGGCCTCCGTCATCTTGTCACTCTTGCTGAGCCGGGTTTGTGCCTTCTCTTTGTTGTGTGCCATGGCGGGGATCCAGGGCCGGGGGAGCTCTGGAATTAAGTCTGGAAGCTGGCAGACTCGACCCAGAGGATCCCCGAGCTCGTGTGGGGCAGGACCTCAGACATCACTTTGGGCTCTTTATTTTACACATTGGGAAACTGAGGCCCAGAGCAGGTAGGAACATTGCTCAGAGTCACACAGCGGGGGAGGCTTCGCCAGGCTCTGGTGAGAACTGTCCTTCTCCACACAGATCGTAACACATAAGTGCCCGCCTCTTGAAGGCCCCATCCCTCCTTTTTTCTTTTGTCTTCTCCCAGTGGGACAAGGGGCGGGTTTTGTGTGGCAGAGGGCTCAGCCAGCCCAGCGCAGGCTCCCTGGGAAAGCCCATGGAGGGGAGCAGCTCCGCTCCCTGGGGAGACCATCACAGAACTCGGTCCGGAAGGGTCCTCCAGGGCAGACGCCGATGATCCCAGAGCGGGCGGGAGCCGCCACATCTCAGACCCGAGAGCCTTATGCACCACCCACCAGCACTCTGGTTTGGGAAGGGGCTGATCCAACCCCTGCTTTTTCAGAAGAGTAAACTGAGGCCCGGGAAGTAAAGTGCCTGAGGGTCGCTGCTGAGACCACAGGGGCCTTCTGGTCTGGCTCGTCCTTCTCCCTGATGGATTTTGCTGCCCGGGAGCCTCTCCTGAAGTTTGCCTTCTGGTCCCAAATTTCTGCCTCTTTTTCTCTCTGGTTCCAAACTGAATCAATGAGCATTCCGCCAGGGCTCCTGGATCTCCAGCCCTGTTTCACATCGGGTCGTGGGCTTGTGCCGTTAACTCCTCCACCGTTTCCCCACCTGGCAAGAAGGTGGTTGGACCGGGAGACCGCAGAGGCGGCCTCTTACCCTAACTTCGGGCCTCTGCCTCTCCTTTATTCATGGACAAGGCGTTGGGCTATCCCAACCGTTTCCTGAGTTAATGTCTCAGCTGCTCGTTCACACTAAGGTGTAAATGAAGGGCACGATGCTAATGGAAGGGCAACCTGTCCACCCGTCTGTTACATGACTTTTTTTTTCTAAGACAATTGGGGTTAAGTGACTTGGCCAGGGTCCCACAGCTAGTATCTGAGTCTGAATTTGAACTCAGGTCCTGCCGACTTCAGGGCTGGGGCTCTAACCGCTGTGCCATCTCGCTGCCCCGAGGTGACTCGTTTTTGAGAAGAAGAGGGAACCGGCGGGTTTCTTTGCCAGCTGTTCCCAGTGTTATTCTCTCTAATTCTTCAAGTTCATGGCTTTCTGCCCCCCTCCCTCCTTTTATGGTGGGGGGGTGGGGGGAGGGAGTCACTGCTTAGGGCAGAGGGGAAATCCCAGGCTGGGAAAGGCCTCTTCCACAAAGTGGCGCTTCATTGGGAGCAGATCTGGGGCCGGCTTCCCCTTTCATTCACTTGTTGATCACTTAGAAGCAGTTGGGCGCGGGGGACGGACAAGGGTCATGAGGGATGGGACCGTTTTCTAGCCCAAGGCCCACTAAGAACATCCTGCTTTGATCTTGTTTTCTCCCAGCCTCCCACAGTTCTGGGACGCTCCAGGAAGTCACTGGTGAGCCCCCCCCCCCGGGTACCAGTCGAGGCCTTCTCAGCGCCAGCCTCACCCATCGGGGGACAAAGTTTGGAGAAGCCCCGAATCTGTGACCCTAAGGCCTCGGGGCTCAGTGTGGGAGCAGGATTTGCCGGCGTGAGGGTGGTGGGAGGGACGTTGCCTTTGCAGCTGGGAAACCTGCCTTCAGATCCTGCTTTGGCCCCCTCCCTGAGCCCTTGTGGAGCCTCCTTTTAGGATCTGTAAGATGAATGGGCCGGGCTAGGTCTCTGGGGGCTTTTCCAGCTCCGATTCTGTGACCTCAGAGGTCCCTTCCAGCCCTTCCAGTGAGGAAGATTTAAACTAGCCAAGAGGGGGTGAAAAACTGGCAAGCAACCAATTCCACTTAAAAACCAGCATTTATGAAGCACCCACTGTGTGACGGCAGGGTGCTAAAAGGTGGGGGTGGGGCAGAGTGCCCACTGTGTGATGGCAGGGTGCTGAAGGGTGGGACAGAGTGCCCACTGTGTGATGGCAGGATGCTAAAAGGTGGGGGTGGGGCAGAGTGCCCACTGTGTGATGGCAGGGTGCTGAAGGGTGGGGCAGAGTGCCCACTGTGTGATGGCAGCGTGCTAAAAGGTGGGGGTGGGGCAGAGTGCCCACTGTGTGATGGCAGCGTGCTAAAAGGTGGGGGTGGGGCAGAGTGCCCACTGTGTGACGGCAGGGTGCTGAAGGGTGGGGGTGGGGCAGAGTGCCCACTGTGTGACTGAAGGGTAGGGCAGAGCACAGAGCTGAAACGAGGCCCCTGCCCCCTGGGCTTTGTCACAGGTAACAGTATGAAGGGATGTTTGCTCCTGCAAATCATTTCCACTTGTGCATGAGAACCCTGGTTCAGCAGCTGCAGACAGTACCCACCATACTCTGAGTGCGCTCCATCATCGAAGGGGGCTAACAGATAAAGAAGGGCCGTGCTCCTTCCTCTCTGGGGCTTGCCCCGCTGATAACAAGCCTTTATCTAATTCGGACGATCGCTCCTTCTCGATAACCAAGCTTTGCCAGGCATTTGCTCTTCGGGTTCTCTGGAGGGGGGACCAGGCCAGTGAGGCAGTGGTGCCCCCCATTGTGCAGATGGGCAAAACTGAGGCTCAGGTAGACTGAGTTGTTAGGGAGAATCCAGCTGTAGATTTTTTCTGTTACTCACCTGTTTGCATCGAGACCTCTGGGAATGTCTCCCTTTTGTGCACTCCAGAATTATGACCCAACGATCATTTATTCAGTCCTGTACTCGACGCCAAATGCCGGGCAGACCTTGTTTTTTATTTGTTTGCTTTTTCCTGCAATCCCTCATCGTGCTCATTCAGCCTGACTCTCTCTCCCAGTCCATCTCTTTAGTTAAATGGATGGAACAGAAGGCAGGGCCCCATTGGCACAGCCTGGGACCAAATGTCTCCCCGGGCACTGAAAAAAGCTGAATTTTTCTTCTGCAAAAGGGTCTTAAAGCTATTTGGGGATCCTGCTTCCCGTGGCTGGTGGGATAATCAAAGGCAGCACATGATGTGTCCCCTGGCACCAAGATTTGCTCAGGAACCCTGAGATTAGAGGCCAGTCTGGGCCCCTTTTCCAGCCCCGCTCCAGAGAAATGTCTCAGAGCCTCCAGAGGGAGGCCATCGAGGCCCAGCTTCTTAAACTCTGTTTCCAGGGAGCCCCACGGAGTCTCATAACTGAATGTGGGTGTCATGAAATTAGGGTTTATTGTCCGTAAATGTCTGATTTGCAGACCCCTGTTATGGGGTCAGGGGGAATGTCTTGGGTGAAAAGGGCGAGAGTGGGCAGAGAAGGCCGGGGTGAGCTCTGGCTGACCTCCGGGGGGTTGCCGCTAGCCGAGTGTCCGGTGCAGATTTCTCATTTCCTGAAGCGAGCCATGATGGTCTTTGGATTTGTCTTGCATTACTATATGGTAGATATGGATTATACTTGTATTACATTAATCGGGTTTCAGAAGCTTAGCGAATGAAAGGCAGATCCCATGTAATTATTGAATTCAAAATGTTCCCTTTCTGTTGCGGGGGGGTGGTAAATCTGGGAAACAAAGATGATCCTTTGGGCCCAAATTCAAAACCACCAGTAAAAAGGCAGGTGTTGTGGTTGGTAGGGCAGTTAGGGGGGCCTGGAGTCAGGAAGATGCATCTTCCTGTATTCAAATCTGGCCTTAGAAGCTCACTAGCTAAGGGACCCCAAAAAAGTCACTTAACTCTGCCTCAGTTTCCTCATCTGTACACTGCGATAGAGAAGGAAACAGCAAACCACTCCAGTATCTTTGAAAAGAAAACCTCAGTTGGGGATCACAAAGTCAGACAGGACTGAAAATAATTGAACAACAGCGGTAGCCCCATTTTAGTGAAAGAAATAAAAAGTGATCAGTGATCATTGGATGGGGAGGGGGTCCTAAGATCACAGGTCTGGAGCTGAAAGAGGCCCCAGAGATCATTTAGTCCAACCCTGAATTATAAAGATGAGGAAACTGAGGCAAAGGAAGAGTACGGGAGTTAGGATCACAGATTGAGGGCTAAAGGACCTCAGAGACCATGGAGTCTGATTCTTTCATTTTCCAGGTGAGAAAACAGGCCCCTGGGACTGACTTGCTCCAGGTTCCAACCACAGGACTTCTGGCGAAATGCCCGAGGCCTTCACTCTGTTGTCCCAGTCAGGAGCTCAATGGAAAACTGTGGCCCACTAAGTATTTTGGAAACTGTCAAGCCCATGATATGGAAAACTGCTTTGGAGTGCTATGAAAACAGAAGAGTGTGGGAGTCTGAGTTGAATATGGAAAGATGCCTGGGAGATTTTCTTTCATTTCCAGAAAATAGTGAAGACTCGGCTCTTTCACGAACTCATAATGGGTGACCTGTAAGGCCCTCTCTAACCTTAAATCTAGGGGCCTAATTTTTGAAGTCTGTGATGGCAAGGATGATCTTATTTCTGAATTTGTTTTTTTGGGCGGGGTAGAGAGAGATGATTCTGTTCAATTAACAGTCCTTATATATGTTTTCTTTTGGAGGATGGTTGGAAAGAGGAAAAGGAAATTCAAAAGTCATCTTTTCTTATTGTCTCATCTTATAATGAGAAAGATGAGTCTTAGAGAGGGTAGGGTCACCCAATGTCACCCAGTTAATAAAGCAGCAGGGTCAGAATTTGAATCCATATCCTCTGCTTGGAAAATTCACCTCCCATCATGCCTTCCATGAGACCATCTTTTCTCTTACTCCTTTCCTCGAGAATATTTTACAATCTTGGAGCTTTTGAAAGCAGCAAATCATCCCCTTTCCTGAGAGAGAATAACAACTATATTCAAATTGAATTTTCTCCTTTGATTCTTTGAGGTTATTTCACCAAGAAAGTTCATTATAACAGCTATTCACTTAAAACAAACACTAACGGGGAAACCCTTGGGATGATCTGGTTCAGCCAGTTGTCCAATGGAATAGTTCCCTCGTAATTGTCTTCAGGATACTGGTGGACGTATACTTACGGAGAAAAAGAACCAAGACCTGGCTATTCTTGGTGGTTGGGGTGACTAAGCTGAAACCCCCAGGGAGCAGGGCAATATCTTTTTCTGCCCCTGCACTTAGCTTAATGCCTTGCACACAGTAGGTCTTAGTCATTATTTGTTGAATAATTAATCCAAACTCTTCCAAGTTTTGTAATCCCTTGTCATCTTTCTCCATGGGTTCAGGATTGGTTTTGACTAATGACGAGATTATCTGGCAAACATCTCATAAAAGCCTAGAGTGTCTGAGCCATAGAGAATGGAAATTGAACTCCTTTCTGCTGTCAAGGAGAGTCTCAAGTTCACCAACTGCTTACTGTCAGAGGAGGAGGAAGCACTTCTTTGAAGGGTTTTTTCTCTGGTATTAATAGGGACTAACAGCTCTCCAAGAAACGTTTTTCAGGTTTACTCTTCCCCCTATCTCCAACATTTAGGTTATCCATCCCGGCACATGTGTGCATGTGGACAGATGGCTTGGAGTGTTGAATGGGAGAAGCTGCTTGGATAGGGGGTCCCATAGACAATCACAGACAGCAGAACTGCTGGAGGGTGGCTTGAGGAGAACCCCCATATTGTACCTTCTTTTTCCATCTGTAGATCCCAGACTGCTTTTCCCTGCTGCTTCTCCCCTCTGATTGGAAGGTGGAATTGGACAAGTAGAAATTGATTTCTGGATCTTCTAAAAATGATTATTAACATAGAAATAGAGGGATCAGTTTGAGGTTAAGAAAATCTTTGTGTCTAAATGTAGAATGAGCTGCTTGAGAAGCCCTGGAAATCGTCAAAGGTAGAGGAGATGAGCTGTTGTTGAGCGGCTCACTGAAGGGTTTCTTGTCCGTGACTTTGTTGGGCCAGATGCTGAGCCTCCTTCAGACTTGAGACACTCTGGGCTCCCGTGGCCATCCTGTGTGGAGAACCGAGATTATAGAGCAGCATGACTAGGCAGAATATGAAACACTCACTCTCTGCCAGGCTCTCGTGCCTCTGGAACATGTGTTTCACCTATCTGATTTTCTATTTCCTTTGAAATGGCTGTCCTTTGCTCCTGACAAGCACATCCCCAGCATACATTTATTAGTGCTCAAAAAAGTCATTGGACAGACATACAGTCAAACAGAAAAAGACAAGAGACAGAGGAAGCAAAGAAGGGAAGAAGGGAGAAAAGAAAGAGAAAAAGGAAGGAAAGAAGAGAGAGAGAAAAGAAAGAAACAAAGAGAGAAAAAAGAAGGAAAGAAAGAAAAAGAAAGAAAGAACCAGTTATTTGATGTGAATGAGTAAGTGTTCTTTGAGAGTTCCTTGAATGCTTTTCTGTTTCTAATACCTATTTGTTGGTTCAATTTAGTGTAATAATAATTCATTTTAGGAAACATTTATTAAATACCTACTTGCTACATGCCAGAAAGGATACAGACACAGAACAGAATAGATCCTGCTTTTAGGGAACTGATTTTTTTCTTCAGAAATGCCTTAAACGACTCCTTTGTTTAATATCCATCTTTTTATAATGGCGACCACGCCCATGGTTTTCAGGACGTGTCATTTTGGGTTGCAACTTGAACTCCTCTGCTTTTCAGAATATGCTATTATTCATATCCTTCTGAGGTTTCCTATGAGTATAGAATGATCCTGGGCTATTTGAATTTCCTTTCATTTTTAGCTGAAGGTCTTTCTCCTGGCTGCTTACAGAATTTGTCATTTATTTTTGAGATTGTTAACTTGAGCTACTGTATGTCTTGGAGTTTGAAATAAAGGGTTCCTCCCCATGTCTGAGGGTGATCTATGAAGTCTTTTAATTGTTTCTTCCCCCCATATTCAGAAGTTTGAGACAGTTTTCTTGTAGTATTTTGAGTATTATAGCATTCAGAATTTTTGATTTATCGCATTTTTATTATTCTCCTGGGAGAATTGTGATTTTCAAACTATCTTTGTGTAACCTGTGAAACTTTGTTTCCAAGGGATAGATATTAAGCCACTAACTCTGCATTGATGAGTGTGACATGCTTTAATTTTGAGTATAGGTTTCAAAGGTTTTGAAGTAGTCTGTAGTAAATATGTTGTGACATGAAACCAAGAATGGTAACTTAGAAACAAAAAAATAATAATAAAAACTGATTCTAAGATAAAAAAAGATCTGCTTTTGACTCATCCCTTTTTCTGGCCTATTTTATTTTCAAGGTAAAAAGAACCTTAGAGGTTGTCAGATTCAACTTTTTTATTTTTTCCAACAAAGAAATTGAGGTCCAGACACTTTAAGTGTCACACAGGTAGAAAGTCATAGAGCCTAGGTACAAATCAAATATTTATTTATTTGTTGGTCGGAAGAGTCTATTTCTGTTTTCACTGATGAAATCAACTCATGGTGGGAGAAACTCAGTCCTCCCCCTTCCTCCTGCAGATCTCAGCTCTTCTGCACCTTCCAGTGTTAGAGAATGACTTGGAGCAATGAGAATTTAAGAAATGTACCCAGGGCTACCGGCTGCCTCTTTGGTGAGTGCTGAGAGGTGAGAAAGGAAGAATTTCTTCTGTTTTTCCTTTTCCTACAATTAGTTATTTCACTAGGGAGCCTTTGGACTTCCATATTGGTTCCATTTGGTTTTAGGACATCTTTTGAACCATTGCATAATGAGGAGTACAAACATCTTCTGGCTGTGAATAAATCAAAACCCAAAGCAACTAATCCAGGAGTTGGGGAGGATATGTTGGATTCTATTGTTCTTCATTCTCAAAGAGGACCAAAATGACATCACTGTGTTATAGTCAAGTTACAGTGTCCAAGTGTGGTCGATGAGAACAATATGGGCTCAGAATGCCCTGCCACAGGTCAGGCACAAATAGTCCCTAAGAACATTTTCACTCTAACTTTACACATCTCATGTTTCTTCTGAGCTAATTCATTTCTGCTTTGCTCATGGAGCATAGAACCTTCTCTTATGAGAGCATGCCACGTTGGGTGGTCCTGTGCCATTGTCTTCCACTTTGTAAATCATTTCTAAAGTTCTGTTTTTCCTAAAGTTCTTAAGAGAGACTTTGAAGGTGCCCTTGCATTGTCTTGCTTTGTTTTCTGATCTTCACTCGAGAGCTTGTGCTGTATGAGTTCTCCAACATTTTACCTTGAGGTCAATGTTCAGGTAGAGATAAGTAGAGGGCTAACTGAGCAGTGGTATCCACCATGAACTGGTGATAACTGAGCTATGAGAGCCTGCTTTTGATCAGCAATCATATTTGAATTTCTTTCCTTTGTTTTCCGTCTTGGGAAATAAAATACTACTGTAGGATCAAAAGTGGCAGAGTTCATTGCAAACTAAAGATAGCTAAGTTCCAATGAGAGAAGTTTTGAGTGGCATTGGAAAAAAAAAAAAAAACAACAACATGCACACACTTTTGATTTAAGGCAATTCCAATACACTTGTGATGGAAATTGCCATTCACATCCAGTGAGAGAACTATGGAAACAATGTGGACCAACGTTTAGTATTTTCATTTTGTTGTTGTTGTTATTGTTTGTTTGCTTGGTTTTTTTCTCATATTTTTTTCCTCTTTTGATCTCATTTTTTTTTTCTGTACAGCATGATGAAAATTGAAAGAGGTTTAGAAGAATTGTACATGTTTAGCCTTTATTGGATTACTTGATCTTTTGGGGAAGGAGGATGAGGGAGAACAATCAGGAACACAAAGTTTTGCAAGGGTGAATGTTGAAAATTATTTTTGCATGCATTTGGAAAAAATAAAATAGTATTAAAATAAAAACTGCACACATTAAACTACAGTGTGTGTGTGTGTGTGTGTGTGTGTGTGTGTGTGTGTGAAAAACCCTGTAATATTTTATAGAAAATTATGGTTATTTATAGAAAGAGGTAAAAAAAAAAGCTTAATTGCTTAAAATGACTAATTCTTCAGTGGGTCAGACAAGTAGTGAATTGTCTATTACTCATTAATTTACTACGATATAATTGGCCACTGTGTATAAAAACTTGTCAGATAATTAGAAACTAGATAGCATTTGGTGCTTTAGGCAAAAAAACAATGATTTGGCTTTGACTTTGGGGAGGGAAATATGATTTTGCTGGAGATTAAATTGTTGCATGGCAGCATCTGTCTCCTCTCCTTTTTAAAATCATTTCTATTTATATATTTTTAAAAAGCAACAAATTGACATCAGAAAGCACCCTCTCCCTGCTTCAGCAAGCATTTGATTTGCTTGTGAAGCTCTGAGGGCAGGAAGTAAGGTAAATTCAATGTGGTTCTTGACCTTATGAGTTCAGTCTTGTTGAGGAGGTAGGTCATGAACTCAACTTAGTGAAACATAGAGGAGATGAACATTGGAAAAAAGCCCAAGAGCTATGGGGGCTCAGAAAGAAGGATGCCCTAGTGGTCTTTAAAGCACAGATCTGTGATCACCTTTCTTGTGGTACCTTTCCTGAGCTCCCTCTCCCCATTACCTTAATTTTCTTATATATTTTGTACTTATTTAGACCTGCTCCCTCCATATAGATTATAAGATCTTTGTTGGCAGTGAGAATTTTTTTTCCTCTTTGACTTTATATCTCCAGGACTCAGTAAATGCTTGCTGATTGATTAATTGCGCAAGGATATGGAATGAAGTTTGCTTTTTCACTTCAAGCAGCCTCCACTTCCATGTTCTGACCCATATCCCTCACTGGGGCATCCAGGGGAAGACAGTCCTGGGCAGTTCCATTTCCTGGTTCTGCCAAAGGGCGGATTTCCCCTCCTTTTCCGAGAGCTATCCAGGGTGTTGAAACAAGTTCTCAGTGCTCCTTCAGGGGCATGCCCCCTGTCATATGAGCCGGCTCATTCAGCCCGCCTGGTTCTGTGGGCACACACTCCCAGTTACTACTCTAAAACTCAATTGAATGAAAGGAAATGAAGTCGAAGTTCTATGTGAGGCAGGTAGTGCATGGAAGGGAGTGTGAAGGTCACCTGGTTTGACCCTCATTATGTCAGATACTACTAAATTCAATTAGAACCTTGCTGCCTTTTTATTTTTCCAGTCAAAGCTTAGGATGAATGGATCTTAGTCATATTTGGGATTGAAAAAACCACCGTAAAATGAAAGGTTTGTTCCCTTTCTCCTCCTCCCTCTCTATTCTGCTCTGCAGGTAGTAAGGAATGGGATCTTGGGGAAAGGTGTCCTCAAAGAGCCCAGGGGCCCAGGGACTGTGCTGGAGGAGAAGAAACTCGCCCTGTCGGAAAACGCTTTCATGCTTCTGGCTGGACAATAGTTGTCTTTCCTCTTTGATAGTAAAGGCTTTGGGCTGCCTTTTAAATGCATGTGGATTTCAATGCCTGTGTGTGTGTGTGTGTGTGTGTGTGTGTGTGTGTGTGTGTGTGTAAGGAGAGCCAGGAAGGGGGAGGCAGGCGTGTGTAGGAGAACAGCATCAGCCTCCTTGGAATCAAACTAAGACTGTTCTCTGGGGAATGCTACATGAAAAACATCAGTGTGGGCGAAGCAGGAAAGAGCATGGGGCCGAGAGCCGGAAGGCCCACGGCCAATCCATCGGCCAGTCCATCAACCAGTCCTGCCTCCAGCGCTTGCTACCACTGTGGGCTCGGGTCAGGTCCTGCTCTCTAGGGTTTCATTTTCTTGTCTGTGAAATGAGTGGGTTGGGCTCCGTGATCTCCTAGATTCTTTCTCACTCCTAATCAATGACATAGAGAATGGAGGGCGAGCAGAAGGATGTGCAGTTATCTGAGAGAGTCAACAAGTTCAGCGGAGCAAATCTCTTTAATTCTCCATTATATCACCTTTTTCTTCCTCTTCCTTCTCCTCTTTTTCCTTCTCTTCTCCCTCATCTTCCTCCTTTTCTTCCTCTTTTTCCTTCTCCTTCCTCATCTCCTTTCTGCTCCTCCTCTTCCTCTTTCTCTTCTTCCTCTCCTTTCTTCTTTTCCTTCTCCTCCTCCTATTCTTCCTTTCCTCTCTTTTTTCTCTCTTTCTTCCTCTCCTTCCAGTTTAAGTCTTCATCATTTCCTGTCCAGACTATTGTAATAAGCTGTGAGTTGAACCTCCTGCATCCAGCTGCCCTTTCCTCCAAGCCATCCACCCAGCTGCCAGATTGATATTTTTAGAGCTGGAAAGTAATCATGTCTCCCCACTACCAAAAATCCTTCAGTATCTCCCATTTTCCTCAAGGATAAAATATGGACTACTCAGCTTAGTCTTTAAAGCCATCCACAGACTGGTTCCTGTTTGCCTTTCCAGGTTCATTTCCTGTTACTCCCTTTCTTCTCCATTCCATTCTAGGCAAAATGGCCTGCTAGCGGTTCCTTCTTCCTGATAGTCCTCTCTAGCCTCAAGGCCTTCGGCCTCGGTGGTCTCCTTGATCTTGAATATACTCCCCTTACCTGTATCTGTTTGAGTCTCTGAGCTCTAGCTCAGAGTAGGTGCTGCTTCCACACCCAGGCCAGCCTGCCCCCTTCCCTCTGCTTGGCAATGCCCTCGCCCTCTGGAGGGAGTCCATTTTCTGCTGCACATGTTATTTCTCCCAGTAGGGTATGAGTTTGTTCCCGACAGATATTGTTTGTTTAACTTTATATCCCTGGCGACCAGCCCACTGTAGCTGGTACAGAGTAGGTGCTTAATAAAAGGTTATTGAATCGAACAGGCAATCTAGAGGTTTTAGATTTAGAATTGGAAGACATCCTAGAGACCAAACCCCTCATTTTGCAAGAAAGGAAAAATAAGTCCTAGAGGTGAGTGACTTACCTGAGATCACACAGGCAGGAAGTGACAAAGCCGGAGTTAGACTGAGGTCCTCTTCCTGGCTTATTGCCCGTGCTATTTCCCACTGCATCATGAGGACTTTAAAAATGTGAAATGTGTATTAAGCACCTACTGTATACAGAATCTTGTGCTGATTAAGTATTTGGAGGAGGGTCAGGAAGAGAGACCCAAGATTAGATGGCCAAGTCCAGGGCTTCCCTCAGCCTGGAATTGTGGGAGGAGATGTGTGACTGATGCTGGCAGTAGAATCCTGAACAAATCCGGCAGCTTCACTCAGCCTCATTTCCTCATGGATAAAATGGGTTTATTATAGCCCTTACCTCCCTACATGGTTATATAGGGAGATAATAGATGGGCAGCACTTTGGAAATATTCAAGTGTTCCTAAATGTGAGGTGTTCCTGATATTATTGTTATTATTTACAAGTGGATATAAGCTCAGTAGGAGGGGGTGGGTGGAAGCTTAGCAGGGAGGAGGGGGAAAGCAAAGGAAGAAGTCTGGAGCAGAGGGAGCTCTGTTACTGTCCACATAGTCCTGGTTGAGTCCCAGTGCCAGCCATGACGTGAATGGCACCCTCTTGCCATCGGGAGACCTTGGAGGATTTTAATTTTCATTGTGCTAAGTTGGAAGCCCTTTTCTGAGAGATGTAGCGGACTCTTGTGCCGGGCGGCTACCTACCCACTCTTAATTCACTTCAGCTACCGACAGACTATGGCTATGATGTCACAGGGACATAATAAAAGATCGTGGTTGACTTCTCCCCAAGTGTCCAAAGACAATCGCTGGAAATCCAGATCAAGCTGGACCTGGCACCCCCTCCACCTTTGTCTATCTCCGATGCTTTCTCTCCAGCCTTTCCCAGGAGTTGGGGAGATCTTTGCCTCATCTTCCCCTGCTGCCCCCCAGAAGTCTTTCTGGGTTTTGCAGCCTGGGGGGGAAGCACTAGGAGGGCATTCCCCTCAGCAGCTGGGGCTGGGATCCAGGGGTACAGCTTGGAAGCAGTGCTTCCCACAGGCCGTGCTGCTTTCTTCTTCAGTCAGTTCTGGCGCTCCTTGCTTGCTGGCACCGAGGCTGCCCCTCTGGCTTCTGCCATCCTCTGGACAAGAAGCATTCTTCCTCCTCTTCCGGCTTGGGCACCCGGGCCGAGCTCTGCTAAGGGTCTGGAAGCCTGAAGAGGACTTTGTTTCTTTTAATCCATTTTCCTGGAAAAACATAATTTTTTTTTATACTTTTGCCTCTGAGTCGGTGGTGAAAACAAACCTTCACGTTTCATAAACAAAACAGATTTTTTTTCCAGATGTCACCTAGAGCTGAAGAAACTGTTTCTCTCTACAGAGAAAGTGGTGGTGCAGTGATATAGTCAGAAAGATCAGAGTTCAAATCCTGCCTCAGACACTGACTGCAGGTCAGCCCCCATTTACTTGCAAAATGGGGATAATAAAAGGGTCTCCCTCTCTTGGGTTCCATCTTTCAAGACTGTGGTGAGGTTTACAGGAGATACTATATTTGTAAAGCACCTAGCATGGAGCCTGGCACAGAGTAGGAGTATTTATTTCCTGCCTTCCTTCCATCATCTGAATGAGGAAAAGTCACATTTTCCTGGGAAAACTAAGGGCCACCTTTACAGTTTGGAGGTGTTTTGGATTGGTTCTTTGTTTGAATTACCTGTGGAAGGAGGGAGAGGAGCAGACCAACTTAATTTGGGGAGTAGGAATCTGTTTTTAAATGGAAATGCATATGAGAAGGATCATTTTACAGATTAGGAAACTGAGACCAGGCCAGAGGAAGCCCCAGGCCAGCGAGCCTCCATCCAGGTCCGGGGCTGCCAGCTTGTGCTTGCTCACTCTGCTTCTCACTCTGAGGCTGGTTCAAGGCCATGATTCATGATTCTCCCAGTCTCCTGCTCCTCAGTCACTAAAGAAAAGTGACTTCAGTTATGCAGCAATCAGAGTAAAGTTAATTAGAATCGATCTCTTTGCACATCTGTTTCCTTTATTTATTTTCCCGAGAAACGATGCTCGGAGCCAGAATGCTTCATGGAGGAATTACAGTCAAGCTTCCGGGGGGGACGTGTCACTCTCCATAGAGCCCGGCACCTGTGGGCGACCCAGAGAGGGAGCGAGAGGCGGAGCCCCAGACCAATGATTGACGGGGACAGCAATGGCAAAGTCCTTTTCTTCCAAGTTTTCGAGATTTCACTCAACTCATTAAAGCAGCAAATCACAGAAACTAAAAGCTACTCCAGAGGCCATTTTGTTCAAGCTTCTTAGAAAGAAAGGGAGATTTCTAATGACTTGCCCAAGTTCCTATTGATAATTATGGAGACCAGAGGAGCACTACTGGGATCTGGGAGAAATGTTTCCAAGACCCAGCAGCCATCTGTGGCCCTGGTCAAGGTCTTGGGGGTGGAGAGCTCCTAGTACCCGAGCTCTCAGTAGAAAAGGAAGAGAGACAGAGAGAGAGAATGAGATTCAGAGGGGAGAGAAGCAGCACCAAGAACTAGGAGAATCAAGAAGGCTTCCTGTAGGAGGTGGCACCCAGCTGTCCCTTGAAGGAACCTGTGGGGTGGAGAGAAGGGCAAACATTTCTGATGGGGGCAGCAAGAGCAACCTGTGAGCAGGCCCAGAAGTGGGGGATGAGGCCCAATGTATGGGGACCATGAATGCCTTGGGAGGTGAAAGGCACCTGGACTGAGAGCTGTGAAGGCCCCTCAGGGCTCCATTCAAGGTCCCCATTTTAAGGCCCAGGATGTGTGGGTAGGGTGTGTATGCTGACATCCAATGACTGAGAAGACTCTCCCAGCACCATCACTAGCTAATTGCCGGCTCCCTCTTGTTACTGTCCCTGCTGGATCTCTCTGGCTCCAACTGGACCAATACCAATACTAGGAAGCCATTTTCTGATTCTCTTAAGTAGACCCATGAGCTCCAGGGCACGAAATTCTACAGAACAGAAATATCTCTGTCTGGTGTTTGTTTTTTGACACCCTGAACCTCAGCGCGGCTCCACTGGTTCTGTATAAGGTGTTTGGAGTCGGGTCCCTTCCAGCTCTGACATTCTGTGCCCCTTATTGCTGTCTGGGCCCTCCCCCCCCAGCACTGCACACATTTCTGTTTCCTGGGTTCCCCTGCTCTCCATTAGGGACACATCTTCTCATCACACACACACTCAGCGACTCAGAGCAGGAGCAATATTTACGTCACCCCCAGAAGCATCTAAGTAGCTACTGTTGGGAGAACACCAGGGTAAATGCTGGAGAAAATCAAAACCCAAACAATCCCAAGGAAAACAGCCCCTTCCCTCTAGCAGATTACCATCCCCCAGAGGCAGACAGCATATTTACAAGGAGGGAAATTTGTACAAAGAAAATATCAAGTAATAATTGAAGAGGAAGAGCCCTTAAAAGTGGGTGTGGGGGGGAGATGGCAGGGAGGGTGAGGAAAGGCGCCGGGTATAAGGTAGCCTCTGAGCCACAGGCTTTGAAGGGGTCACTGAGGCATTTCATGAGGGGAAGGTGAGAAGAGGGGCAGCGGTTTCCATCTTCATCTCTTCTCTCTGGCCAGTGCTGGCTGCACAGCATAGGTTCTCTGTGTCCATTTCCCAGAGTGCATCCCTCCACCTGGCCCAGGGTGCCAGGGTTTAAGCCACACTTAGGATTTTCCTCCTCAGTTTTGGCTTCTGGGAGTTTTCAGATGGGGAAACTTAGAATTTACATTCCAAAGACCTTTCTTCTGTCTTTACAAGGGTTTTCATAGAGTTCCTGCTAAAGTGGTTATGACATTACGCTGTGAGATCCAGGAGGAGCTGGGAGAAGAAGGTTCAAAGAAGGTGAATTTCTGAGCAGATGCACATCTGTGATCGCCTCCAACATGGTCTGTGCTCTGGAGCGTTAGCGGGTGGTTGCCATTCCCACAGAATAATTGCTGGCTGAATGGTAGGTGAAGGGCAGCAGCTGGAGCCCATGTGGCCATATCATAGCTCCCCGGCAGGCTTACACAATAATTATATACAGGCCAGAGGAGGAGGCCCACTGTTACTTCAGTAACCCTCCTGGGTTATAGACAGAGAGCCGATTGATCGCAACAGAGTTAAAGAATCGAATAAGATTTCTCATCCCCCCCCATTAGAATTGTGTAGATCAGCTACTCAGGCCCAGAGAAGCTGCTCCCTGCTCGCTCTAGTCTGCATGGGGTGAAGGAGGGCATCTGAGAGGAGGAGGAGACTTGTTGCCCATCTTTTCCACGTTTGCCCGAGCCCCTTTCTGCTCCAGGTCCTGTGCTCTGGAAATGGGGCCAGCAGATGTGGGGAAGCTTCTTCCTGGGAGAAGAGTGACCCTTTAAAGCAACTAGTTGGACAAAGAGATAACTGCAGAGGGAGAGGGTAAGCGGAGGGTTGTCACTGGCTGTGGCCGGCCTTCTGAATGCTTGCTCATTTCATCCATCTATCTCCTGGCCTCGATGCCCATAGATGCCATCCCTACCCAGGACTTCAAAAAATGGATCCTGAAGGAAGCTGATCTTTCTTCTTCTTCTCCACAATTGGGGCTAAGTGACTTGCCCAGGGTCACATAGCCAGGAAGTCTTAAGAGTCTGAGGTCAGATTTGAACTCAAGTCTTCCTGACTTCAGGCAGGTGCTCTATCCACTGCACCATCTAGCTCTGGCAGATATTCTTATAGCTCATTTAAATTAAAGACATGTTTGGGCAAGTGAGCGGGTAGCCTGTCTCTTCAATAACCATTTTCTAGATGGCTACTTTTCCTTTCAGATGCCAATTAGCCAGAAACCTTTAGTGGGTCTCAATTTTCTAACTGACCATGGACAACTAGGTTGGTGCAGGAGAAAGAGCTCCAGGCCTAGAACATCTGAGTTCAAATCTGGTCTCAGACACTTAGTAGCTGTGTGACCCTGGGTAGGTTACCTAACACTATTTGTCTCACTTTTCTTATGTGTCAAATGAGCTGGAAATGGCAAACCTCTCCAGTACCCCAGAAAACCCCAAATGTGGTCTGAAGAGTCAGACAAAATTGAAAAATGATTGAGCAACAACAATTAGATGAGGCTATTGAATTAGATCACATTTAAGATCCCTGTGAGTGCCAGAACTTAGATCCAAAGGCCTTTCTCTGAACCATATTCCACCGAATTTGTGGTCTCAGTGGATTCTATGATATTTAATAACTTCATTAGGATATTGTAATCCAATATCTATCATAACATCATTAGGATATTGTAATCCAATATCTGTCCATCTCTGTTGTCTTACCCTATCCACGGTACCTGGGCCGTAATTGCCCAATAACTCCCTGATGGAAGTGAATTCCAACATGTATTTGTTTCTTTTAAAATTTAAATGATGAACACAGTCATTAAATTAAAAATCATCAATTGAACAAACATACAAAATTGGCAGCAGAATCTTACTGGAAAACGTTCCCTTAAGGAAACTGACCTAAACCAGGGAAGAAACACAGAGAAAGAGCCGCTGGTTTGTTTGTTTGTTTTAACAGCCCAAGAGTAGAACTGACTTTCCCTTGTAACAAAGTTTCCTGGAACAATAATGTTCTCTGTAACAGTGTCCTCTGAAACAGTGTCCCCTGGAACAATGTTCCCTGGAATGGTGTCCCCTGGAACATTGTCCTCTGTAGCAATGTCCTCTGAAACAGTGTCCCCTGGAATGGTGTCCCCTGGAACATTGTCCTCTGTAACAGTATCCCCAAATAACATTGTCCTTTGCAACAGTGTCCCCTGAAACATTGTCCTTTGTAACAATGTCCCCCAAATAACAATGTCCTCTGTAATAATATCTCCAAATAACAATGCCCTTTGCAACAGTATCCCTTGGAACAATGTCTCCAAATTACAATGTCCTTTGCAACAGTATCCCCCGGAACACTGTCTCCTACATCTTTGCCTTTCACTTAGTAGGTAATTAATGGATGCTCTTGGAATCAGCTGCAAGGCCTGGAGCATCAGGACCCGGCACCTTTGCTCTGCTTCAGGAAACTCCAGAAGCTCTTGGTTCAGAGGAAGGTGGCTCCTAGTGGTCTGGTCAGGAGAAATTAGTCCATCCTCCTCACAGCACCCCACTTTGTGAAGCTCTTTCCAGCCTATCTCCATCACTCTTCACATCCAATGCAGACACTGGGTCCCAGGGCCCTGCCAGGTTCTTGCCCATCAACTGTAATGAAAACACCAGGAAGTGAAACTGGAACCTGCTCTCCCCTGCACTTGCCTGGAGGCTCTTCCATTAAACTCTGACCTTCATCTCTTCCCTTGGCTGGCTATGTTTAAGGTTCTGTGCACAGTTTGACCCAAAGAAGTGAAGGATGCCTTGTGTGCAGGACCAGCCATCCCAGGCCTGTCATGGGATCCATCCTGCCAGGCCCAGCCCTGTGGGTTAAGTGTCCCTTGCCTAGAGAAGCCCTTCAGCCGAGGGCTGGGGTTTGCTCCCTATCTTATGCTGCCGGTTCTGCTTTTCCCTGGGTGCATTTCAAGTCAGGATAAATTCATGTGACCTAGCCTGAAGGTCCCAGAATCCTTTGGGGGTGTCTCTGTGTTTCTTATTGCCCCAAGTACTGAGCCTGCTCATATCAATGACAACTCCCTCCTGACCTTCCCCCACACAAACTCGAATTTCCAGTTTCTTAAGCCTGGAAACCTGCCACCCTCCTGGAAGGCTGACTCCTCTGAGCCCTTTATCTCAGACCTAGCAAGGTATTCTGTTCCCTGAGGATTAAGAAAGCCAGTGTGCTGGGGATATTTGCCTTTTGGCCTTGGGGGAGGAAAGCTCTGGGGTGTCTAGGCTTGAGAATTAATATTAATATGCCTTTCCCCCCCTCCACCTGGTAGAAGTGGGGAAGTGGATTAAACTTCCTCCCTCCCACAAGGATCTCTGATAGATCCCTCATTCATTCACTCATTAATATACCCATTTGTTCACTCGCTGGAACATTTATTCAATAACTATTTGTTAAATAGCCACAAATCCCTGTAGCTAATGACTTTTATTGTTCCAATACTCATCTTCCACTTCTGTGCTGTTACTTTAAATTGGACTGGATCGGGGATACACACACACACACACACACACACACACACACACACAGAGCCATAGATTTCATAATGGTTTAGCAGAAAAGGTCTGGATTGGGGAGTTAGGAAGGATCCTAGGACTGTGACTATGGGCTGTTCACTTTGTGTCCCCACCCCCACCCTGTATCTTAGTTTCCCCATCTGTAAAAGCACTCCAATAACAACACCTACAGTCCCTGTCTTAAAGGAAGGAAACAAACATTAATCACTTATTGTGTCCCAAGCATGGTGCCTGAGAGATGGATCCTGGAAACATTGACTCACTTTAGTAAGTTATGGAAATGGTCGTCCTTAATGTCATTTAGGTGGGAAGGGTGTAGCTGTTCTGAGTTCTTCCATCTCCATTTCAGCATCTTCTTGATCAAAACTGTCTTTACCCTGTGCCCCCCCCCCAAGAAGGGAAGTAAAGAAAGTCTTCCATTGGCAAGTCCACCATTCGTATGGAGTCAAGATTTGTTTAAGGAAAAAAAAATGAGACAGAGCTGGACTTTCTGGATCATCCAATTGTACCATGAGATAAAGGCTTGGTCTTTTTTCAGTCTTCCTCTTTTTCTTCCTCTCCAAATGGCAAATACTACCCACTGAGGCCCCATTAAGTTCCTTCTCTAGACCCAATTTGACCTACTTGACCTGAGTCTTCTCTGACTTGTGCCCTTCCTTCACCTGAATTCCCTCACCTGAGACTTCTCAGCCTCCTTGTTTATGGACATTCTATCCATCTTCAAGGGTCAACTTGTCAGTGCCCTGCTGCAAAGGCCCATTGATTTCACCCTAGTTATAACTTTGCCACCAGCACCAGGTATTAAATCAGTGACATGAGTTGTCCAGGTATTTTAAAGTGGTCTTTTGTGTCATGTGTGAATAGCCAGTCATCTTGATTTTAAATAAAATATTTTTGAATAATAAAAACTATTTATTTAGCAACATAGATGTTCAGACCACTTGGAGTTGATGGTAGGATGGATATGGAGAGGAGAGAATGACCTGGAGGGGAATCCAGTCTCTGCTCAGCATTTACTGATGTGAACTTTGGGTAGAAACTTGCCATGCCTCAGTTGCCTCCATAAGAGTCTCTAATGTTTCTTCTCACTCTAAGTCTGTCTGCCTTTGACAGACTCCATTCTGGGTTCTGGATATTCTCTCTGACTGCCCCCAGATTTGTGACATACTCCCTACTTTACTCTGACTCCTGACCTGCTGGTCTTTAAGGTCCAACTAAAATCCCACCTCACACAGGAAGCCTTCCCCAGCCCCTCCTCATCCCAGAGTCTTCCCTCTGTCCACGATTTCCTATTTATCCCATTTGGATCTTGCTTTATGTATATCTGTTTGTGTTCTTTCTCCCCCATTAAATTGTGAAGAACTCAAGAGCAGAGCCTGAATTTTGCCCCATTTTTCTTTGTGTCTCCAGTGCTTACCACTGTGACTAGCACATAGTAGGTGCTGAATGAATATTTATTGAATCCAATCAGTTGGAGAGAATAGTCGGCGAACTTGCAAAATTTCTTGTCTGTTGGTTGGAACATCTTGGTAAGGGAGCAGGATGGGCCCAGGAGGCAGAGGAGACAGAGGAGGCCCATCCCTGCAGAGAGGTCTGGGAATGGAGCTCTGTGATACAGGCCAGGACTTTGAGGCAGCTGTCCCCTCCTCCTGGAGATAATGTCTCCCCTTCTTGTTCCTGCCCAGCACTGGGGTGCAACCTGAGAATAGAACACCTTCCTAGCGCTTCCAGAAACCCACGAAACTTTAGGGATGGGTGGGGGGAATTATCACTGGAACATACAGGATCGGTGGAAAGGATTCTTGGGAGTGTGCTCTTGCTACTCTGGGATCAGGCCACAAGAACGTGGCAGGATCATCCTGCCTGAACTATTAAACATGAAATTATATACTTATTAAAAGTGCTTATTCTGCATGGCAATGTTGGCCACCAAAATGGGCTCCGAAGCTTCCCTCCCTCCCCGTTAGCATTTGGGAAGTGCTTTGCAAACTCGTGAGCACTCTAGAAATCCCGGTTGTTCCCATCATCACCTGGGATTGTTGTCAGCGTCACTGTCATCATCATCACTGTCTTGCCGCTGTTGGGGGCAGTCTCTGGGCTGCCCCTTGTCCCCATCTCCTTGGGCCAGCCTTTGTGGATTTTTTCCGTTTCATTTAGGTCAGACCCAGGACATTCTCTGGCCAGGAGACCATGTTCTCATGGTCCCCAAGGCTCTCATGACTGGGAGGAAGAAGCTTGCTTGAGGCTGTGTAATTATAAGGCTCCTGAGAGTGTGTGCCATTTGTCACTGGCCCAGGGAAGACACTCCTGCTGCCCCCTGCCAGGAGGTCCCTGTCTGGCCCTAAATAACCACCTCCTACAAGGAATTCACTTTCCTTTGTCCTTATTAAAGCACCCTGGGCCCCTGTGGAGGAAGGACCCAGATTATCAGATTGATCCCCACTCTATGGCAGCAAGGTGGCTTCTTATCGTAAGTGTCCTGCAGGCCACACTGCCGATCTGTGAGTGAGTGACGTCTTGTCAGCCAGAGTGTACTTTGGGAACTGATTTTCATTCGTCTCTGCAGCCATTCTACTAATATTTATACTGAGACTGGCTCACACTTACTTGGAGTTTAAGACTTGGGAAGTGCTTTACAGGCCCTCTCTCCTTCCTCCCTTCCTTCCTTCCTTCCTTCCTTCCTTCCTTCCTTCCTTCCTTCCTTCCTTCCTTCCTTCCTTCCTTCCTTCCTTCCTTCCTTCCTTCCTTCCTTCCTTCCTCTTCCTTCCCTGTCATGATTTATCTCCCCTCTTCCCCCCTCTTATCTAGGGGCACAATCTTTGTCTGATCCCCCCTTCCCTTTAAAGAAGAGCATTAGTCATTGAAGCATCCATAAAAAATGCACACAAGAGAGCAGAAGGGAGCTAACAGAAACACAGACGAGGCGAGCACTTTGAAGTAACATATTGAATTTCAAGTTTCCTTTAAGAAAGCAAGCTGTTCTGGGCCAAAGAAAGACTGCTGCTTTTACATATAATCGTTTTTTTTTTCATTTTGATTTGTATATGGAAATATTCTTGATCTTTTTTGTTGCTCTTCAAATTCAGAATTTAAATAAAAAGACCATTAGCTTCTGGCCTCTGATGAGTGAAAAACTGCTTCTGGCCAAGCTGAAACTCTCCTTGCATGGACATATATTCAGTTACCTTCTTCTGGACATCATACAACTGCCTGCCCCCAAATGTAAGGGGTGGCTGGACTCCAGACTGCGCTGAGAGCTCTCCGGAAGGTTCACGATAGATGCTCCAGATTAATGTTAGAAAGTTTTTGGTAGCCTTTTCCCCACCTGAGGCAATTGGGGTTAAGTGACTTGCCCAGGGTCACACAGCTAGGGAATGTTAAATGTCTGAGACCACATTTGAACTCAGGTTCTCTGACTTCAGGGCTGGTGCTCTATCCACTGCACCAACTAGCTGCCCCTTCTGTGCTAAATTTTTTACCAATACTCTCCCTTACCAGGGCTGTGCTGATAAAAGTTGTCACCTGGCTTGGTGTTCTGGACTCATTTTCAAGTTTAAGTTGCCCATTAATATCTTCTCCATCCCTTTTTAAATCTAGGTAGTTGACAAAACAAGAAATCAAGGCCCAATTTGTAGCATCAGCCAGGGTTCCAACGCAGGGTTCCATGAACATTTCACAATGAGAACAGTCTGAGTCGGCCCCAGCCGCCCCTTCTGGGGAGCTTTGCAGGAGACTTGATTTGCAGAAGTCATTGATTAGTTCATTTCCTTGGATAGGGAACTCCCTGTTGTGGAAATTCCCTCCCCTATGCAGGTCTGCAGCTCCTTGGTGACTTTTAGTCTTGAGGCTCTTGGAGGTTCAATAACCTGTCCAGGACGAGGAAGCTGAGAGCCAGAAGTCACTTCTTGTTGCCTCCCTGAGGTTTGCCGGCTCTCAGAGGATGTCTCAGGCAGTGATGATAAGAGCCATTCCCTAGAGCTCTGAGGCTCACTATGCCCTCGTCCTGACCCTGGGAGTGAGGCAGTCTCCTGCTGCTTTTACAGCCTAAGACAAGAAGACCTACTCACCCATGTGACCTCATGGTGGGCACTGAGCAAGTAGGTTTCAGAACTAGGGGTTGACCCTGTGTCTCCTCCACATCTGACCACTACTGAGTCCCTTGTCCAGAGGCCAGTTTGTGCCCTCCTGCTGATGGCACGTTTTATATTGGGCATCGGTGTGGGACAGTGGAATAGCTTGCATTTGGAGACCAAGGATCAGGGTTCAAATCTCTTGCATGAGCCATTTTCCTTTGGGCTAGTTTCCTCCTCCAGAAAATGGTAAGCAAAAAAGGGGAGTGTTGAGATGACTGATGAGCTTGATTGTTTCTTATGTTCCCTTCTAGTCTAAATCTGTGATCTCCAAATCTCTGTATGTTGGGGATCTATTCTCCTAAACTGTAAGGTCCTTGAGGACAGGGATCCTGTCTGATAAAAGCTAATTGAGCAGTGTATAGAGCACCAGACTTGGAGTTAGGCTGACGTGTCTGTCTTCCTGAGATCAAATCTGGCCTCAGACATTTAGTAGTTGTGTGACCCCAGACTAGTCACTTCACCCTGTCTGCCTCAGTTTCCTCATCTGTAAAATGAGCTGGAGAAGGGAATGGCAAATCAGTCTTTGCTGAGAAAACCCCCAATAAGGTCACAAACAGTTGGCCATGATTGAAAAAATACTGAGCAAGAGCATTTAGGTTGTCCCTCAGTTTTGCAAAGTACTTTTGATGTGAGACTTGATTCTCTCTACATCCATGTGAAAGAAATGCTCTTCTCTCTGCAGATGAGAAGTCAGGTGATTTGTCCAGAGTCATACAGCCAGGAAGTGTCTGGAGCCAGGTTTATTTTTTCTGACACTGTCCACGATTTCCCAGGTTCTAGCACAGTGCCTGGGTGCTGATGCTTTTATTGAGTGGAGGAGTGCTTTGCCTTTACTCTGGGTCTGTAGGAAGTCCTTTTGCATTTCCCTGAAATGCTTCTAGTCTTGTCTCTGTCTCACCAGAGTCGGGGCTGATGGTTTTCCGAAGCTGCAGAGAGCCGAAGTTTAGGTCGGGCTGACGCTGCGAAACCCCCTCGCTGTAGAAGGAAGCTCCAGTGTGTTTATAATCAACCCTGAGTCAGGGGTCTTTGATCTCTATTTTTAGATCCCTTCAGGCAATTTTCCTGTTTTGTATTTTCTGAAGAAACAAGACTCTATGGGATCCATGGCTTGCGACTGGTTACTTTTCCATGTTCTCAGTGGTACCCAGAGAAGGTGGTTTTGTCCTTCCATATTTGCCTCCCCCTCCTTTGCTTCATCTCAGGGACATGAGTATTATTATTATTATTATTATTTTTGTTGTTGTTGCTGAGGCAATTGGGGTTAAGTGACTTGGCCAGGATCACACAGCCAGGAAGTATAAGTGTCTGAGGCCAGATTTGAACTCAGGTCCTCCTGACTTCAGGGCTGGTGCTCTATCCACTACACCAACTGGCTACCCTGACATGAGTATTTTTTTAGACTAAATTCAGCCTCAGTGAGCCTCTCTCCCAGGTGGTTCCATCCATCTCCAGAGCCTGAGAAATGACCCAGCCCATGATGAATGGGACTTAGGAGCTATGGTGGATTGGGAAGTGTGTTCTCCAGGACCTCCTGGGCACTGTGCCTGAGAGCCAGGGCTGCTCCTCCCAGGAGAGAGACTCAGGGACAGTCAGGAAGCCCTGCAGCTCCTCTTCCTGCCCGCAGGATCTTGCTTTCACATTGGCCCATGGGAAAGAAGCACTTCTTACTCAGCGATGATGGGCCACAGCTCAGAGGGCACGGGTTCCGTTGTCGAACGGGATGATGCATGTAGGAAGTGGGCTGGGAGTTCAGTGGTATAGGGAATTCATTCCCAGATGAGGAAACTCCCTCCACAGTACAGGATTGCACCTCTTCTCCAGTTTTTAATCATGAAGGCAAACGGCCTCCCACCCTTTACAGATGATGAATCTTCAAGGAATTGTGGAAAGTCGAGAGTGAGGTGACTCACTCAGAGTCACTGTATGGGCCAAGGTAGGATTTGAATCCAGAGCCACTCCATTACGTGCTATGATGTATGGTCTCTCCTTGTAAACCCAAAGTGTAATAGAAACATCGGCTGTCATCCCCACCAGCCCCATCCTCACGGTTGCCATCGTATCACCTCAGTTTGGGAAATGGGACAATCTCTGAAGAATTAAACATGTATCTCCCATATGCGAGTGTGGGGTCCCCAGCGCCCCAGCCCAGAGACGGGGAAGCAGGACTTTGGGCCGGCCCTCTGCTCAGGAGCCAGGGACGCTTCCTGTGGGGGAGTGCGGAGATTTCCACGCCTGGTATAGTCTTCGTGTGTCAGGCTTGGGGGATCTCCGACGAATCCCGTGCGGGATGGAAGCAGAAGTCGCTGCCAAGATTTTCTGTCAGGGGATAGCCCGTAATCGGAAATATTGTAGAAAATGAAGCTTGGAATGCTTCCCTGCTGTCTGCTGTTTATTTCTTTAAAAAAAGACACAGGGGATCTTCTTGGTGCTTGGGATTCTCAGCCTGATCTGCGGCTTTTCCTTCAAGTAGAAACGCACCCATTTTTGTAGCGTGCTTAAGGTGCTCCAAGAACTTCCCTCACCATGCGATACGGCGAGATTACAGGCACTATCGTTCCCATTTTGTGGGTGAGGACTGCATCTCAATCAGCTAACAAACATTTATTAAGCACCTACTAGTGTCAGGCAGGGTACTAAGTGTCGGGGTATAAAGAAAGGTAAAACACAATTCCTGTTCTCCAGGAACCCGGAGTCTAATGGGCAGCAGTTGGGGGAAGGAGAGACAAAAACAGTAATACACACACACACACATACAACTACGAGTTAAATTGAAAATCATCAATGGAAGAAAGGCAACTAGCATTGAAGGAAGTCGAAGCTTCTTGTAGATGATGAAATCTTGGCTCAGACTTGAAGGAAGCCGGAAAAGAGATGAAGAGGGAACAGCCAGTGACAGAGAGAGGAAGCACTTCCCAAGTGAGTTCAGATTTCTAGCTGGGACTTGAATCTGGGCCTGATGATCCAAGTCCAGGCTTCTTCCAAGATCATCCCATCACTCTTTCCCTCCTATCTGAGAGCTGGGGGGTGAAGCATCCCAACTTGAGGAAATCTTCCAAGGAAAAGGAGAATTGGGGATGGGGATGGCAGGATCTTGGTAAGTTCAGCCCAAGGATCCGGTATGGGGGGCACCTATGGGTGTGTTTGTTTCTTGTCGGTCAATGGGGCTCAGTTGCTGCCGTGGTCACCTGTGCCTTCTTGTGTTTATAGAGGGCCAGCTAGTGGTCTTCATGGTAGTTATCCACTGGTATGGTGGGAGACCATCACAGCCTCCTGTCAAAGCTGTTTTGAAAGACATTGAATAGACAAGATTGGAAGCTTTTGGAGATTGGAGATCCCAAACTCAGCCCACTCATATTTCGGACTTTCTGAGTCGTCTAGACTTCTCATTTCATAGATGATGTGCCTGAGGTCCAAGATGGGAAGTGTTTTGCCCAAACTCAACTTCAGTCACTGACTTCAAGACTCTTTGCTGTGTAGGTGCAGGGGAAGCAGTCACTTCTTGGTCACTGGGGAGTAGTGGAAGGAACCCAGGGTTTCAGGTAATCTTGACTCTTCTTATTGGTAGGAACTCAAGCAAGTTGCTTATTTTGCTTCGGACTTGGGTCCACGACTGTAAAATGGGTGGGTTAAACTCAATGGCCACTAAGGTCCCTTTCTGCTGTAAATCCATGAGCCTGTAGCCCCTCAGCTCTAAGATGAAAGGTTACTCAGATCATCTCCGAGGTCCACTGCAAGTCACAAACATGAGAATCAAGTCATGATGTCTGTGGGTCTGTAGGAGGAAGAGAGGATGGATGCTGGTTGATTGGAAGCAGGTTAAGGGCAGGCACTTGTCAGTCTCTGTAGAAACTTTGTGCTTGGGAACAGATGATTAGGGGCATTGGTGATCTCCCTGGCTGAAGTGCTGGATGAGATGTGGGGTTCTTTACATAGGAACTCCACATCTCATCCAGCACTATCCTTACATGGGATGGAGAGCACCTCAATCTTAATCCTTGATTAGCTGTGTGACCCTTGGCAAGACACTCAGCCTCTCTCTGCCTCAGTTTTCTCAATGGTAAAATGGGGTCAGTGTTAGTCCTTCCCTCAGAGGATTGTTAAATGAGAAATCATGCAAAGCACTTTTGAAACCTTAAAGTCCCATATGACTGATAGCTATTATTACTTCTCTGGAAGCCCCCACATCTATTTCATTGAAGCAGAGCCCATTTCAGGTGCTCCATGTTCTCCATTGATACTCCTTGGTGAGCCCCAGTGGCTTATTTGAGCTCTTCCTGGCCTAAAGCTTCAAATGTTTCACCACATGTCTATTCTGGAACAAGGAATTAATTTTCTCATAGAAACAAAGCAACAAATGGTAATCAGGCTCCCAGACGTGCTGAAATCCATCTGGATAGACCGGGGGTTACTTCTTGCAAAGGTGTTTTACCACCACTTATTTGGGTGAATGTTTTTAAAGCCCTTGGTGTGAAAAGTAACTGAGAGTAGACTGGAGAATAGCAGGGCTGCTGCCCCCGTCAGGAGATGGCACGGGATGCCAAGGTCAAGCCTCGGCACAGGCCCAGGCCCCGGAGGCGCTTTGCCAGTTGGCGAGGGTTTTTCACCGACTCTGTAAAGTTATTTTTGGCAAGAGAAAAATCTATTAAGACCATTCCACAAGTAACATACAGTTTGGTTGCAGCTTATTCATAACTAATGAAAGCGCTACACAATAGACCGTGTGAAAGCCTGGGAGGAATTAACTTCCACAACTGAAAGGCAGGGGAGTCTGGGGGATCCAGGTGAGGGTTCATGGGAGATCCTGAAAGAGACCGCTTTCATTTTGGCAAGAATTATAACTACGAATGTGGAGCATCTCATTTTTATGAGCACCCTGTGCTGCCCCTCTACTAGGACTTTAACTAGAGACAGACACTGTGGGCAGCTTCACTGGGTTCTTGAAGTTTTTTCCCCCAGTTGCCTTCTGTTGAAAGTTGGGGACAGAACCAGGGGACATTGTTCTCTGGGTACTTGTGGTCTCCAAAGTATTGGTAAAGCAGCTTTCAGAGAGACAGTGGGTGTTCCGGGGAAGAAGCTGGGTTTGGACTCAGGTTGTGAGTTTCAGTGACTATCGGGCATTAACTGAGTGACCAGGAGGCCTTTTAGGCCCCTTCCATCTAAATCTGGTTCTGGCTTCCTCTGGTCCCTGATCTGTGGTCTAGCATCTGAGTGACCCCAAGCTTTTCCTTAGGGATCAAGTTTCTCCTTAGGGAAGACAAAGATGTATGGATAGTTTCCTGGCAGATGAATGGCACAATGTATTCTTTGTGAAAGGTGTGGCTCAGTGACAAAGCCCAGCGTGGCCAGCCAGAGAGCCAACAGCGCTTTTTGTAGCATGTGGAGTGCTTGGGACACATGTCTTGCTATCCCCATTTCTTGGATCAGGAGACTGAAAGACACATTTCAGTAACTTAGTTTAATTTCCGAACCAAATAAAGCCAAAGAATGGAAATCTTTTCTTTTCTTTTCTTTTTTAACTTTCTCCTCATTTTACAGATGAGAAAACTGAGGTCCATATAACTGAAGTGATTTACTCAAGCTTTTCTGAACTTTTTCTTGAGAATTTTTTATTTTATTTTTTCCACTTAATATTTTTTTCCAATTACATGTAAAGATCGTCTTTAACATTTACTTCTATAAGATTTTGACTTGCATTTTTTTCTCCCTCTCTCTCCCTCTCCTCTAAGACAGCAAACAATCTGATATAGGTTATACATGTACAATCATTAAATATATTTCTATATGAGTTCTGAAAGAAGAATCAGAACAAAAGGGGAAAACCACAAGAAGCAACAAAAAATGAAAATAGTTTTCTTCAATCTGCATTCAGACTCTATTGTTCTTTCTCTAGCTGTGGGTTCTTAAGGACTTTTTGCCTAGCTCACCAAGTCCTCTCATTTCCAGTGAATATCAAGGACCACCTACTACTTCTAACCTTGTAGGAGAGAAGAAAAGATTTTGGGATAGAATGTTCCAAATGGCGTGACAAATGGTAGACTTCTCTGAACTAGTCATCAGGTCAAATGAAAAATGACTTAAGACTTTTTTCTTTTCTTTTTTTAAGTTCAGTAAAATACCATTTCAGTATCATTAAATTACTGGTTTAGAGATAGGCCTTCAGAGGATATCTAGTCCCATTTTATAGGTGAAGAAACTGAGGTCCATGGAAATTATATGACTTTACAGGATCCTGGAGCTGGAGCTGGAAGGAATGTCAGTGGTGATCTCCTTGTTCAACACTCTTATTTTACAGAGAAGCCAGCTGAAGTTCAGGGGTTAATTATTATTAATATTTCACAAATAGAAGGTTTAGGAAAGTCAAGGCATTGAGAGAAAAGAAGAGCAAGGGAGGAGGAGAAAATTGTATTTTCATCAATGTAGAGAACTCCTAGAGATCTGAGTGTATATATGTGTGTCTGTGTGTGTGAATGTGTATGGTGTCTATATGTGTGTGTGTGCGTGTGTGTGTGATTGCATAAATGTGTGTATGTATATATATATATATAAATATATTATATGTATATGTGCATATATATATATACATATATATATACCAATCCAACCCCGAATTTAGATCCTTCATCCAGCACCTTTCTTTCTTTTTTCTGCTGTCAGAAACAATTCTCTGATTCAGTTTAGCAGTCGGATCCTCCTGAGGTCGCTGTTTTAGAGCTGTGGGAACCATATAGCTTATATAGCCAACCCCCTCATTTAATGGAGAAGGAGATAGGAAGCCGAGAGGGCCACTGGTGATTTCAAGGCTAGTTCCCTTGTTGGACCTGCTCATCAGGCACATGGGGGGCTGAGTCCCACAAAGGCACCCCCATAGTCAATAGCACACATATATGGATGTGAGTATGAACATGTGTCTGTGTGATGTGTGTGTTTACATATAAATATATATATACATATGTTTATGTGAGTGTGAGTGCATGTGTGTGTATTTGTGTGTGTGTGTGTCTAGTGTATGAGTATATATGTGCATGTGTATGGTATGTCTCAGGGTGTGTGTGTATGAGTGTGTGTGTGTATGTGTCTTGTGTATGAGCACCTATATGTGTGAGTGAGAGCTGGGGTCTCTCTCCATGGTCCCTGTGAGCAGCCTGGCTGGTGCTGACCGTGGTGCTCAATGGGCAGGTCCCTTTGCTTGCTTCCCCCTTGCTCACCTGCTACTGGGACAGACTTATAAATTCGATGTGTCCGGCGTGTGGGGAGACAAAGGCAGGTGGGTGAGAGAAGTGCAGCCCTTGTGCATGTCAGGCCTGTAAACTGTAGGAGCAGACCCTTTTCTGGCCCTGATCCAGAGCCCTGGCTGATTAGGAGCCAAGGAGGCTCATGCAATCAGCTGTGTCCAGTCTCATCTCATTAGATCCTGGATAAGAAGTGATGAGTTGTTCAGAGGATGCTTCCTGAGACATCCGGTGTCGTCAGCCCTTCCTTGAGTGGGTGGGGATCAAATAGTTCCCTGACCTTAATCCCGTCCCCATTTAGAGTCTTCCTTCCCCCAGCCCCTTCCTTGGTCCTGCCATTACAAACAGTTCTCTGATTCAGTTCAGCAGTCGGACCCTCCTGAGGTCACTGATTTAGAGCTGCAGGAACTGTATGGATCATAGAGCCCAACCCCCTCATTCCATGGAGAAGGAGGCAGGAAGCAGAGGAGGCCCTTGTTTTTTCAAGGTCGGTTCCCTCCTTGCACCTGCCTATCAGGCACAGGGGGGCTGAGCCCCACAAAGGCTTGTCCACACCCCTGCAGTCAATAACAGGCAGAATTAGGTTCAGACCCTTGGCCTCCAGATCCAGGGCTCTTTCCCATTAGTTAGATGCTTACTCTGATTTCCCTTTTGTCCCCGCTCTTATACCCTCAGTATTGGGAACTCCCGACAGCGTAGCCCCATCCACACATTGTTGTTCGATTGCGCCTGGCCCTCCATGCAAATGGTCACTGCTGTGGTAACTTAATGCCTGGGACACCCAGCTTCAAAGTGCCTTGCTCAGGGCCACACAGCCGGGATGTGTCAGTGGAAGGATTTGAACTTGGGTCTTCTTCACTCCAAGATGGCATCTGTATGCAGCAGGCCGCCGTCCTTGGTTTTAATCAATGCATCTCAAAGAATGAGGCTCCTTGGGGGAAGGCCTTCTGGGAAACAGATATGTTTTGGTTCAGATTAAACAGAAATCCTTTGTTTCAACCCTGGCTGATTAAAAACAATCCAATGATCCGATGCATTTGGTCATTAACCAAATCTACACAGTAGAGAAGAGAGGAGAACTCAGAAGGGGACAGGCGAGTTGGGCAGGGTGGGGACTACTGAGGAAAATTTAGTCTGTATTTTAAAATAAACACACCGTACCTGATAGAAACCCACAGGGTCACAGGCTAGCTTCATCTTCTCTCTTTTTTTGTGTATGGAAATGTTATTGTTTATCAAGTCCCTGATAATATATATTTTTGAAAATGCTGAATTGTACCCCACAGGCGCACAATATGGGCACTTTTTTCTAGCTATAATGAATCATTAAAATCATCTCTGCCCCTCTCCCTGCCCGCGTGTGCAGTACGACAATAACCAAGACATCCAGTAAGCTGCCATCCCAGTCCAAGGTACTAGGGGTAGAAAGATAAACCATGTCCAGGTTCCCAGCCCTGCCCCGGGGAAGCTTGTGTTCCTCCAGAAAAGGGAAGGGAAATGGGTACGTAGTCCGTTATAATACAAGGAGAGCCAGCTGCACTGGCTGCATGTGGAAAATGGGAGGAGGGAGGAAAGTGAGGTTCTAGATTGCAAAGGATTATAGAACTGAAGCACCCTCCAGCTGTCAGACATCTTTCTGTGCAAAACCTTGGGCTCCTTCATTCTGAAGACCCATTTCTCTTGGGTCTAGTGGTGTAGATGTGGCGTATATAGGAGCTTGAGTTGGGTGGGCACCCACTTGCCATCCTTGGCCATCTATAAGAGCTCCGACTCTGGATTCTGTTTTTGTTTTCTGCCATAAAAGCTAGCTTTCTGAGGCTTCATCTCTTCTTCAAAGTGAGGGACAGGGGGAAGTCCAGACCAATTGGAGACTTCAATTATTGCTGACCAGCTTTCAATGATCTTGTTGGGTCTATGGTCATGGATCTGTATCCTTTTTCTAAGCATTATTGGGTTATGACTCTCATTGATGCATGTGTGGACCCCTTTGCAAGTGAGGGTCTCCAACTAGCTGTGTTTTATCAGAGCTTATCTATCCTTCCTTCCTTCATCCCTTCCTCTTTCTGTACCTCCCTCCCTTCCATCCATTTATCTATCTATCTATCTATCTATCTATCTATCTATCTATCTATCTATC
>JAJPUD010000640.1:611806-623959 GCA_023553655.1 Myrmecobius fasciatus
TTTCTTTCTTTCTTTCTTTCTTTCTTTCTTTCTTTCTTTCTTTCTTTTTTTGTTACAAGAGCTGACTCTTGGGGAAGATTTGAGAAGGGGTGAAAAAGGATATGCTAGTAAATGGAGGTCAAGCAAAACCAAAAGATAGCAACAAAAGTGAGGAAGGTGAAAGCCATATAAAAAACTTGATGCCATGAAACATAATAACCTGGCAAAAATCTATCCTCTTTTGCTCTTGTAAAGCTGTCTCCTGAACTCTGCCTACCTTGTAGGATTTTCCTTTCTTTCATTTGAATTAAATGATTTACTACGTGTGTATATTATGGACCAAGACAAAAACAACAAGGTCCCCGCTCTCCAGGAGATAACCTTTTGCAGTTAGAGATAGCCTAACCCAGTAACCATATATATTGGTTATAATATATAGAGAATAAGAGTTCTGTGAGATTCAGACAATAGGAATCCCTCTATCTGGGAGGATGCAGTGATTCACCTTTGGTTCTATCTCCTTCTCCCCAATTCTAGCACTTTGTATATATTGTCTTCCTCTGTTAGAAGAGAAGCTCCTTGAGGACAGGGCCTCTCCTGTTGGCTTCAGCTTGTATCCTCAGTGTTTAACACAGTGTCAGTCACATTTGTTGTTGTTATTCGGTCATGTCTGACTCTTAGTGACTCTATTTGGGGTTTTCTTGGCAAAGAGACTGGATGGGGTTTACCATTTCCTTCCCTGGCTCATTTTACAGATGAGGAAACCGAGGCAAGTAGAATTAAATGACTTACCCAGGGTCACACAGATAGCAAGTCAAATTGGAACTCAGGTTTTCCTGACTTCAGACCCAAAGCTATTCACTCTGCCATATAGTGGCCTGGAACATAATAGGCACTTAATAAATGCTTTCTGTTCTCTGTTCTCCCTCTGTGTCCTCTGTCTCCTTCAGATAATAATGGTCAAGAGGCAGGATTGGAATTCAGTTCTTGATGCCAAGTCCATATAATCCTTCTTACCTCATCACATTCAAATCTATTAAAGACAAAATTAACTTTCCATCAACTAAAAACTCTGAAATAGTTTTTCATGTAAACCAACAACCAACCTTGTTTCCCATCATTTATATTTATGAAACTGATTTTTATTCGTTTATTTATCCTAAATCCATATGATTGAAACACCTCCTTGTTTTTAGTGTACTCAAATCTTTTTTGACCCTTGATTCTCTTATCTCCCTGTCTGGCTCCCCCACTCCCTTCCAGCATTGTGCAATTCACAAATCTCTGAAAGTCATTAATGATCATATTTAAAGCCAGATACAGCAATCTCTCTGTCCACTTGCTCAAGATGCCCATTTTTGTACTGGTAGTTTCACTAGTTTGGCGATATGAGAAGCCACTGACTTGAGCTGTCATCTTACCTCACCTCTCTAACATCCTTGTGAGAAACTTGGCCAGATACCTTGCTGAAATCCCAATACAATGTGGCTTTGAGTCTAGTGACCCTGTCACAAAAGGAAATGACATTAGTCTGTTCTAATTCATACATAGTGAATTGAACTCACCCCCAGTGATCGCTGCTTCTCTTTCTAAATGGTCATAAACCCTCTTTTGGATCACGTTTTGTCATTTTACAGTTAATCATCAGTAAAATCATCCATCTTTTGCTTGGTTAATTCTTTCTCTTTCTGTCTATTGAAAATAGAGATAGCATTTGCCTGTCTTCAATCGTCAACACTTATCATTTTATCCATAGTTTCTGAAAGATACTGATGAAGATCATCTGACCATCACATCGAAAGGATCTTCAGAAAAAAATAGGAGATACTTCCCCTATCCAACCCTAGCCTTTTATGTAGAGGTGGAGACCCTGGCTCTGAGACTGAATACACCAGACTTTTTTTCATATGTAGGTTAGTTTTGCTGAACATAGCTTCCTCTCTGTCTCTCTGTCTCTGTCTGTCTGTCTGTCTGTCTGTCTCTCTTTTCTTTCCTTCCCCTTTTAATTATAAGAGCTAGGTCTCTGAGAGGAGGTGGGAAGAGGGATAGGTATACTGGGAAATTTAAATAATGTAAAAACAAAACATACCAATTATTCTTGCTGTCATTACTTTTAAAAGAAAAAAGTCTTTGAAATCAGAGTCTTGAAATTGGAAGGGACCTCAAAAGCCACATAGTCTACTCCTTCTCTAACATTATTGATCTGTCTTTGCTTGATTATATTCAGTCAATCTGCATCTTTTAAAAATCCACTTTCCTGAAAGCTAAGGTGCTTGGTTCATTATCCTTTTTGTGTTTCCTCATGTCAGTCATGACTGAAGAGGAGATGATCACCTTTTATCAAACTTCCTACGATCTCCGCTTTGGTAACCAAGTCCCCATTGTTGGGCAGATTTAGGGCCAAGGTTTCAGTCCCATTACTGCTTTTCTTACAGTCTGATGTGCTAAATACTTAGCAGCTAAGTAATGGGATGCTTTGCTTTGTAGACAGTCCTCTGAGAGATGTATTGTTGAAAACATCATGGATACATCTTGATGGTTTTGTGATTTTCTTCAGAAATTCATCATCCATTTTTTCCAGCCGGCCACATGATCTGTAGTATAGCTCTGCAAGAATTCCATTTTTTTTAAATCTCCTGTTGGATTTTCACCTCAGTGGTATATAATATTCTTCTCCCTATAAGATTCATGTTTTTCTATTCAGCTTCATATTTTCATGATATAAAATCCATGACATATATCCTCACCGTTACATTCCTGTATTTCAGCTAGGAGTCCAAGTACACTAAGTGCTAGTGATGCTCAGATATTTTTTTTAATAATTGTCTTATTTTAATTTTAAAATAAGTGTTGTATTGTCACTTTATCAATTTATCCCCTGATAGAGATTAAAATGGTTTTCTATTAAGTGATGTTTTATTCTTTGGATGTTTTTTTTTTCTTCCTCTACAACATTTTCTTCTCTATGATTGTGAACTTGACCCTTATTCTTAACGTCTTAAGGTGACCCAGCTAGGAATGACTAAAATGAGTTGTCATGTGATGTTTTTCTTGGTTCAATAAACCACTTTTAAATTGCAGCCTTGAGACTTCCCTTGGAGATACCCACATCTCTGGGGGAAGCTAGCAGTATCAGGGACTATTATTTCCCACTGAAGTGGATCTCATCCGACATATAGTAGGCAAAGGGAGTTGTGAGGAAATGTGACTTGTCAGAACATTCAGATCTTGGTTGTGATTAGTAAACGCAGTCAGGACATGGGGTTTAAATGGACTTTTTAAGCCCTTAATTTAGAAACTAACATTCTCTTATCTAAATTTGGGTGTCTTTAAGGTATATTGATTGGGGTAATGGGGCTGGCCTGAAGTGTTCAGCTTTCCATAGTCATCCAGCCTACCTTGGGCCAGATGTTTGCCAATATTTCTCAAATCTATGAAAGTTTGAGGGTCCTGTGTCTATTTAAGGGATAGGAAAAAATCATGGGGAAACTTCTCAATATTTTCTGGTCTAGGAGAAAGATCACTAAACTCAGGAAATATCTGGGTTCTAAAACTAGGTTCAATGCTTATTGATTTAATTTATTCAAAGAGGATTTGTTAAATACCCGTTGAATGCCTGGCATAGTGTATGTGCTATGATGATCCTTACTTTCCAAAATCTTACTTTCTTGTGTGGATGGGGGAAATAATTACATTGATAAATGAATATGAGATGTAAACAAAGCTTTTTTTCTTTTTTTTTTAATTTATTTTTTATTTTATTTTATTTCTTTAATAAAGCTTTTTATTTTCAAAACATGTGCACAGATAATTTGATAACATTCACCCTTGCATAGCCTTGTGCTTCAAATTTTCTCCTCCTTCCCCCTACCCCTTCCCCTAGATGGCAAGCAATCCAATATATGTTAAACATGTCAAAATATGTTTAGTCCAATATGTATAAATATATTTATACAATACTCTTGCTGCCCAAGAGAAATCAGATAAAAAAAAGTAAATGAGTAAGAAAACAAAATGCAAGTGAACAACAACAAAAAGAGTGAGAATGTTATGTTGTGATCCATATTCAGTTCCTACAGTCCTCTCTCTGATTGTAGATGGCTCTCTTCATCACAGGATCATTGGAACTGGAATCAATCATCTCATTTAAACAAACGTTTTTTGATCTGGAACAAAGTACTTCTATTTTCTGAGTCTCAGTTTCTTTATTTGTTAATTGACTATATGATCTCTAAGTCTCCTAGAGATAAATCTGGCTCCCTGTGACCTTTCCTTCTCAATTTCTTTCTATTCTTCCTTCCCTTTCCCATCAAACATCTTATGACATTGTTTTTCATGCGAAACATGGTGAGTTGGGCTTATTGAAATCTAAGTACCAACATGGCTCTAAATATTGTGTGTTTTGCTATGAAAAGCCATATTGAATATCTTCCTCAGGAGAGGTTGACAACCTACCTGGAGACTGTCAATAATTATAATGATACATAATGCTGATGTAAGGTTTGCAAAGTACTCTATGTATGATGAAGTTTTTGATCTTCCCAACAGCCTCATTATTATTCCCATTTTACAAATGAAGAAACTGAGGCAGACTAAGGTTTGACAATAAATACCTGGCATGAGATTCAATGTGGGGCTTCCTGACTCAAAATCCAGCCCTCTAGGACATGACTCAGCTACCCACAGTCTCAGAGTTAGAATCTAACCTATTCTTGAACATGAATTCCTTCTGTAGTCTGGTTTTTGCTAGACAAACTTTTGCCAGAAGCGGGAACCCCTTGGCCACAGCTGGCGCTATTAGGAACCTTTTCCTGCTCCCACCTTAACTTCTGGAATCTCCACTTTTCTTTTCTTTTTTGGCTCTTGGGGACCAAGTAAGACAAGGCTCCAGGAAACTCCTTCGATATTTGAAGGCACAAACGGGTTCTCCCTAAGTCTCTCTCATCCAGGCTGAGCATTCCAAGTTCTTTCAGCTGACCCACTTTGGGTGTGCTCTTGAGACCCTTCTCTGCCCTCATTTCTCTCCTTTAGAACCCTCCCCCCAAAAAATTCGTTGTCTTTTCTAAAACAGAGCATTCAAAAAAGGAACACGATATTCCAGACTTAACAATCATAAGCTTTTCTTATAAGCCGCCTACTGTGTGCCGGGTAAAATACAGCAAGACTATCACCCCCTTTCAAACAGCTGTGATATAATTTCAAAATTAAAAAAAAAACCATAAAATTGTATGAAGAAGGTGATTGCCATGGAAACCGAACACATATCCAAGGAGCTTCAGGCTAAGACATTCTCTGTGAACCTCATTTTTCTCTTTTTGTTTTTTCTAATAGATGTGATCAACAACAAACTAGGTGCTTTATACCTTTATGACTTCACTTGAGTTTCAGTTTCTTTCTTTATAAAACAGAGGTTTGGACTAAGTTTCCTTAGGGCATTAAACCTTTGAGCCCAGGACACTGGCTGTTGGGTGAAGTCAGTTACTTCAGCTCTGTGAGACCGTTTCCTAATCTGAAAGGACAAGGGTTTGCCCTTGGTTGTCCCAAAAAGAGCTGGCTGGCCTCCTCGGGGTCTGCCAAGCTCAGAAATGCCAGGGCCAGTGTCCACTATCCACCTCCCAGGTTCAAAGTCTGGCTTACCTGGGTGGCAGGTGAGGATGTGTAGGGACATCTTTCAGTTTCATTTCCTGAAGTTGCTTTTAGAATGGCCCATGGCTTAACCAGGGAAAGCATGTCCAGGGGTATGGATGGCGACCTCTGGCTCTGTTTGGGGGGCTCCCGGTCCGGCTTGGCCAGCTGGCATTGCTGGATGAGTATGGCAAGGCTTTGTGTGAAGGTTGGCAGAGTGTTTTTACCAGCAGGATCCATCTCCTTTGGTCTTTTCTGGGGCAGGGGGAAGAAGACTGGATTTGGATGGAGTCCAAAGATGCAGCTTTGAAATCCTACTCGGTCCCTTTCTGGATGACATTGGGCAAGGCAGCTCACTTCCTGGACCTTAGTTTTTTTATCTGTCAGTTTGAGAAGAAGTTAAATATGGCCCATTAAGCTCACATCTCTTTCACAAGATCTGGGGTCTAGTGATCCAGTCTGTTATCTTGGGAAGGTCACTAAACTCCTCGACTTCTTAATTTTATTAATTAGTTGTAAAATTGGATGGGGGGCCTCGGGAGTGGAGCTGGCCTGGCTGGCTTGACCTCCAGGGGTTCTTTTCTCTCTCTCGATCCAATCCTGCCTGGATGAGCTTGGCTGGTCAAGGTCCTTCCCCCACCCCTGAGATCTCAGTGTCCTCCTTGGTAAAGGAAGGTTTTGGATGGGGTCCCTTTCACTTTCTTTTAGAGAACAAGGGATGAGGTGAGACTTGAGGTTCCTCTAGTTCTCAGTTCTCAGCACCTCCTCTCCTGCATTTCCCAGATCTCTCCCCTTGAGCCTGGAGGGACGTGCAACTTTGGGAGCCATTTTGGCCCAGTGCCACGGATAGATTTCATCTCTTTGTTCCCGAGTTCTCCCGGCAGATCTGCTTAGGCCGGATAATTGCATTTGTTCTTTCCTCCAGCTATTAGTCGATGTTGTTTGGAGCTGGCAGGGACGGCTGAGCCTGGCTGTAAAAGTCACTGAAACTTGATCCCAGGCTCCTGAGGGTGGGTCTCATCTGGGAAGGAGAACAATAGAGCTGTGGGTCAGCTCCTGCTTCAGAGGACCTCGCGTTCTTGCTGTGACAGAGAGGGACAAACCCTTGTAAATCCTCAATGAGGCTCCGGGTTCCTGGTGGAAATTCTCCTTGTTCAGACTCTATCCTAGGCCATCCTTCTTTCCCCCCCACTGACACAAGCTGGAAAGAACAGGGGAGCTGCTGCTTGCAGGGGGTCCTCTGTTTTGGGGGAGCCATGGATGGAATGGAATTTGCAATTTCCCTGAGTGTCTCTGCAAGCAGGAGGAGATTATTTAAGGACAGCTTCTTCCATTTCCTATCACTGAGTCTTTGCCTCGGGCATTCCCCCTGCCAGATGCACCAGCCCTCCTCCCTACTGGCTCTTAGAGTCTTTAGTTTCCTTTAAGATGCAGCTCAGGTGCTCTCTTACTCATGGGACATCTCCCCATTTGTCTAGCCATGCCCCAGCATCAGTGGGCATCAATTTGGAATATATTTGTTGAGTATGGAGAGGGAGATACATACATACATATATGTGTGTGTGTGTACATTACATGTATGTGAGTATATATACACACACATATACATACACACACACACGCATACATATGTGGTGTTTCCTCTAAGAGAAGGCAAACGTCTGGAGGAGACTTTTATCTCTTGGATCCTAGGGTCTGACATACAGTTGGTGCTAACTAAATGACTCTTGATTTGCACAATGCTTAATGCAATGTCTGGCCTGTAGGTGTTTAATAAACATTTATTGATCGATTCTGATTTATTATTGATTGTATCTTTAAATGATCCAACTTTGAGTTGGGAAGACTTGGTTTAGAGTCTTTCTTATGACACTAATTAGTTGTGTGACTGAGTATCAGTCTTCTTCTCTGTAAAATGGGGATAAAATAGCACCGGCCTCAGAGGTTAGTTGTGGAGATCAGAGGAGATCAGGTGGAAAGCTCTAATTGCTGTGCAAACGTCTATGACTTTTATTATTGACACAGAGGAAGGAACAGCTGGATTTGGAGTCAGAGACCCGCACTTGGTACCTGTGTGACCTTGTGTATAAAATGAGGGGATTCAGTTCTAGGGGCCCTTCAGTCCCTGTCTAGGATCCCTTGGGGTCCTCCAGACTGTGGTACTTTAAATGGTACCATATGGAAGGAGGCCAGATTTGGGCCATTGGAGAGTTAGGAAGCCCTGAGTGAAAGGGAGAGAGAGGGGGGACGACAGCTCCTTTAGGAGGGAGGATGCTGGATGGGAAGTCCCAAATAAGAGGGAGAGGGGGGGCAATATCTCTTTTAGGAAGGAGGATGCTGGGTAAGATGTCCTAAGCTGTAGGGGGGTAGGGCTACCCCCACTCTGCTCCCATTTCTCCTTTTCACCATCCCAGAGGAGTAGCTCTTATTTCTGCCCCCGGGGAGAGCAGAGGGTACAAGTTAGTGCCCTCCCAAAGGCTCTGGCATTGAGGGCTCTGAGCAGGGAGGCCCTAAAAGGAGCTGCCTGGCCTGTGGGAATCCCCTGAGGAACTGCCAGGTGGGAGCCACAGGCCTGGATGTCAGACTGGGGCAGAGGGACCTCTTCAGAGGCCAGTGCTCCGGCCTCCCCTTTTCCTGAGTGGAGCCCCTTTTCCAAGGGCAAATGTTCCCATAGCTGCTGGGTCTCGGGGCCTTGGCTCGGTGCCCACCGTTTCCTCCCATCCTGTACCTTGGACGCGCATGAATGAGCCAGAACGAGGTGCTGAGGAAAGGCTGAAACTTCTCTCTTGATGTCTTAGGCTTATGTCATTGTTCTTTCCCCCTAACACCGCCAGCCTGGAGAGAGTCAAGGTGGCAAGGGAGCATGGGAGTGGCAAGGGACCTCAAAGACTTTCCAGTTCATTTTACGTTGGTGAAACTGAGGCCTAGAAAAATGAAATGACTTTTTAGGGTCACGTGGAAAATAACTTACAGAAGCATGTTCAGCTCCAGGATCTGTGTAAGGTGGTGACTTCGTACCCTTCCCTACCCTTGATTTTATAGAGAAGGAAACTGAGTCAGAGAGGTGAAGCACATTTCTCAGGGCCCCATAAATAGGGATTTGTGGGACAGGAAATCTAAAGCTGGAAGAAATTTATGTAAATCAATCCCCCCCCCAGATTGCCCAGAGTTGCTCTGCCTATAAGTATCTAAATTAGGATTTGAACTCAGCTCCTCTCCTCTCCAAGCCCTGTGCCCCATCCCCTGAGCCTGCTGCCCATTCAGATGCTCCTCCTTCCATGTAGCTCCCCAGGTGTCTCTGTAACTTATGTGTGACTGTGGATCCCATACAGTGACCTCTCCCCTCTAAGCCATCTGGTTAAGTTCCTAGAGATGTAATTGCTCATACACACGCATATGAATGGGATTTTGCAGGTTTTAGAGAGGGAGTTTGCTAGGTGGGGTGTCCTAAGTAACAGAGAGACGGGGGGACAATAGCTCCTTTAGGAGGGAGGATGCTGGGTGGGATGTCCTGAGTAACAGGGAGAAAGGGAGGACAACAGCTCCTTTAGGAGGGAGGATGCTGAATGGAAATCTCCTTGTAAGAGGGAGAGAGAGGGAACAACAATTCCTTAAGGAAGGAGGATTCTGGGTGGGCTGGCGAGACTGTGACCTCCTGTTTTTGACTCAGAGAATTAGTTATAATAACCCAGAAAATGGGGCACACAGCTCAGGTTCCCCCCCCATTGGCAGAGACCCAGAATGGGAAATCGATCAGCTAGACTCGTGTGGCAGATCCAGCTGGGATTTGAACTCACATCTTCTGTCTCCCAGGGGAGAGCCTTTCCCTGCAGTCTCCCCGTAATGTGAGCAGTAGGAGGTGCTCCCTCAGGCAGTTCTGTCAGAAAGAACTTCCCCCCCAGTAGTTCTCAGAATAATAACCCCCTGGCATTTTTGCCTTGGGCACACCTCAGGGACCTTTCCCTGTGCCAGGAGGGCCACATTCAGCAGCCAGCTGAGAGCTGGGCACCCAGTGGGAGGGAGGGGGACTGAACTTGGGGGCTCGGAGTGGGCGCAGAGTCCCAGCTGGGATGGTGTGAGAAGTACAGAGGGCAGAAAAAACTAGTAATGGGGGGAGCCGGCCCCCACGGGTCAGCTGCCTGCAATAGTAGGTTGGAAGCATTCAAGGGGAGGCTGGATGAGGAGTTGTCAGGACCATGGGCAGGGGTTCTGGGTTCTGGGTTAGATGTGGAGATGAACTCCAAGCCCAGGGCCCCATCCATAGGCCTGCTGCCATTCAGATGCCCCCCCCCTCCATTTAGCTGTGGAATTCTGGGCAAGTCCCCGCTCTAAGCTTTGTGACTCCAGGAGCCTCCCCAAGGACCCAAGTTAGACGCCCTCCTTCCACCCCCAGGGGAGGCTGCCTCCGCTCTTGTTTTTTGTTAAATAATAGCCAGAGTGGGCTTCTCATCCAGGAGCATCTGTGTTAAGTTGCTTCAGATAAAGGAAGCAGACGGTCCCTGTCCTCATGGGGGAGGCCACGTGTGAAAGGGAATGGACGTGGGAGACCGTGAGGAGAGTGTGAGAGGGACCCCCCGGGGGCACCTCGGCTTTGGGGGGGATCAGGAAAGGCTGGGGGCACAACGGGTGGGAGTGGGGATGGAGCAAGCCGGAGGGGGAGGCAAGGATGGGGAGCTGTCCGGACCGGGGGGCAGAGCCTGAGGAGGATCCGCCCCTGCTCCCAAGGAGTTCTGGTCCATTGGGCAGGATGGTCACCGGCTGTATCTGCACAAAATGAGTGTGACACGTGGGCAGCGGGCGGCCTGGCAGCTGGCGGGGATCCCTGTTTGCACTAAGTCCTCCATTGCTCAAACATCCTCCAGGGGCAAAGGGGGACCTGAGCCGGCTGTGTGACACGGGCTTTGGGAACAAAGCAGTGGCCGGGGTGGGGGTGGGGGGCTGGGAGCTGCCTCCCTGGGGAGCCCGGGACTCACAGAATTTAAATAATGAGCAGATGGCCACGGGCCTCCTGGGGCTGGGCCAAGCCGCCAGGGCGATGGTTCTGAGAATGTCTAGGCCAGGTACGGGAGAGCGGAAGCCGGAAGTCAGCGCTCTTGGCCAAGGGCCAGTCCTTGTGGCCTGGGAAGTGTTTCCTTATCCCCTTTCTTTCTAGGAGCCCGGCCGTGACATTGGGGGATGGGGGAATGGGAAACCCTTTCCTAACTGGGCTCTTTTGTGTGTCCTTTAAATTGGGCTCTTTTAAACCCCCCTAAGATGCTGTAGGGTGGGTCAAGGAAGGTCTACAGGAGGTGGCCCTTGAGCTGAGCGCTGAGAAAAGCGAGGGCTTCTAAGAAAAGAGAGAATATATTCCTGGCGTGAGGTACCGTGTGGGCAAATGTGCAGAGGTTGGAAGCCGAGGAGCAGCAGCAGGGAGCTAACCTGGAACAGGTCTGAGAAAGGTGGTCCAGAGCTAGCTCATGGAGAACTTTCAATGGCTTCCAGAGGAGTCAGCATTCTATCCTAGAAGGAAGGTGAGACAGTACTAGAAACCGGCCATTTCAGCAGGCCCCTGGCCAGCCCAGAGCCCACCAGGAGATGGAGCAACCTTGGTAACTTGGGCTAAAATGAGTCTCTGATAGGACTGTGTCGTTTGACTCACTTGAAGTGGGCATGCGATGCCCAACACATTTCTTGCTTAATGCCGATGGAAATGTGACCCTTTGACCCAGACCATGCTCCTTTTGGTTGGGTCCAGGGAGGATCTGCATCTATAGCAATGCTCTGGAGAACGTGGGTGGATGGGCCAGCTGTTTGTTTTATTTTTAAAATTTTTAGCAAATCAATTTATGAATGAGCACTTATTAAATGCCTACTGTTTGCCAAACCCTATGGCAATCCCAGTCGATTATTTCCTTGACCTCTGCTGTCTTTCACTGTTTTGGCTTATTTTGGTAAATTAAGGAGACGTAGATGAACCCCAAGCCTTTTTCTGGCTTTAAACCTGTGACCCTAGAAGTCCGAACAACATAACTTGCTGTGCATCGCTCTTGTGTTCCTGGCGTCAGTGTCCCCAGCTTTATTTCCCTCTGATCTTGTGGGATCTTCCCAATGGGCAGACCCCCAGCCCAGATTGTCCCCGGCCAAAGGGCAATCACCATGAATCCTGAGGAGAGGGCAAGGGCATCCTCAGCAAAGGCTTCCCCCAACTTGTAAGATCTCTACGGGCCTGTCAAGGTCAGAGATCCAGGTGACCAACTCTCAGATCTCACCAACTTCTGGACCCATAATGATGGGGTAAACTTATCCACACCTGCCTCCTCATTTGTTTCAGGTGCCTGGTACACACTAAGTGCTTAATAAATGCTTATTGAGAACAGATTGGAACCACACCCAAAGGGCTATAACACCCTTTGACCCAGAAATATACCACTAGATTTATATCCTAAGAGATCAGAGAAAAAGGAAAAGGATCCATGGGTACAGAAATGCAGCAGCTCTTTTTGTGGTGACAAAGAATTGAAATTGAGGAGATGTCCAACAATTAGGGAATGGCTGGGGAAGGGATGGATC
>JAJPUD010000641.1:0-37110 GCA_023553655.1 Myrmecobius fasciatus
TCTCTATAAACTTTTTTTAAATGCATATAATCTACATGTTCAATTAAAGACCATCTTTATGATGGGAACTGGAAGGCATTCACAAATGGTATTATGTAACAGATGACATGTTTATGGTCATACCATGAACTAAAAGATGTAAACAACATCCCTACTGTGCTTTCTGTTTGTTGATTACAAAAGGGCATTTGGCCCGGGAGAGCAAATGTCAATGCTTTAAAGTTTCTTCTCATGTAAAATGTCTCTCATAAATATTTCAAAATCATGCAAAATTCATTGAAAGAGGTAATAATGGACAAAACTTTGGTTTATTTCTTATCAAATGAGGTATAAAATAGGATAGCGTATTTTCTCTCAAGGTATTTGGTACCATCTTAGAGAACATTCTCTGGGGAATTCAAATTAAATAGTGATTTCCTACATATAATGAGGGCTTCCAGACAATATTGTTTGTATTAAAATGGTGCTGATTGAATCAAACCAAAAAATCTGGTAACCACCTAGATGAAATCCTTGATTACACAAAAAACATTGAGAATAACTATCTAAAATGTGAGATCCACAAGGATGAAAAATCTTTTATTTACATTATACATAGAGTGGGTTGTATAATGTAGAGAACTGTTCCATCAATATTTCTATCTTGGGTGAACAGTGTGAATAAACAATGAGCTGACCCCAGAACTGAAGAGAAAGAAAGGTAGAGCCTGAAAGGTTTTTGATAAATTGTGCAATATATTTTGATACCTTTAAGTTTCTTACTAAAATAAAGGTCCTTATTTTCAATAACAATATCCTTCCACAAATACTGAGTCAATGTGAGTCATGGGATACTATATTTTCCAAAGAATTTGAGTCATTAGGGAACAAGTACTTGGTTTTGGATCCTGCTCTACTACTTACTTACTACTTGCATGATGGGAAGCTACTTAATTTTCATGGACCCCATTTTCTTCTCTTTAAATTGAAGTGAGTGGACAAAACTATATCTAAATTATCTTCAATCATTTTGTTATGCTAGGACCCAGAAGCAATTATTAGACTTTGATATACTTCCAACCAAGACTTGTGAAATAGAAGTAACATAAAAGATGCATATAAAAAAGATATGATCATAAAGGAAAGTGGGTTGGCAAGAATGAAGAATAGTCATTAGATAATCATCAGACTTCATTAATAGATGTATAATATTAAGAGAACTGGGGAAAGACATCAGGTTTGTGGGCCCACTGTGGAGAATTTAGGGAGTGGGATGATTAAAAGTCATACATACAGGATGAAACAACATAGTTTGTGATAAGCTTACTGGAGAGGATATGCAAACTGATGAAATCATGGAGCTATCAAAATAAAATACCAATTTTTAGTATTATGCTAGTGGCTATCAATGCATTGGACATCAGCCTTAAAATAACATATCTTTTTTAATGCAAGTCCAATGTTCATTCTAAAAATATACAAAAAAAAAATAAAAATAAAAACAAAACAAAACAAAAAGTATTATGATTACTCACTGAATTATTCAAGACTTATTCTCTCTATGTTATAGACTTTTCTAGGAGTGGCAATTGGGCCAGAAATCCACTGAGTATTCCTACTTAAGAAATCGCTGTGTGACCAACGCAACGTTTCTATGAGAAAATCTGGGCACTTGTGAAATCCAATCCTCAAAAGAAACATTAAGCTTCTCTGATACCAGGGAAAAGGCTAAAAGGGTTCAAGTCTCATCAGTAAGATGGCATGATATCATTCTCCCATCTTAAGTATACAAGGACTCTGAAGTGTGATGGATTATTTGTTCCCATGAATACATATATGGGAATAGAATAAGAAAGCAATGAAGTTCTGAACCCAAATCCTAGTTGTGATTGAAAGAGACATAGGAAAAATGCTTTTGAATTTTTCATCAATTCTGGGCTTTCCAATTTCTAAGGATAATGAAAACACTAGTTGAGAATAGGATTGTAAACTACACCAAAAAAGTTTCCTCTGAATTGTAAAATCATCAGAACTTCTATATTCAGACAAATCTGTAATTTATATTAATTTAGAGGATTTTTTTAAAGGAAATTCTTATCCTTTGTGACATTTTGTTGCTTAATTGATGCACAGCATAATAATGGAACATATTTCTCAAAAAACATGGAAATATGCAATAGAAAAAATATTCAAGGGTCCCTTTAGCAGAGGATAGGATGGAACAAGTGTCCAGAGCAGTCACTTCATATGTGTGAATGCTTCTCTCCAGTAATGTATATTAATAATTTTTCTCCAATTTGCAGTTTTAAAGAAATAAAAATTGATAACTTGCCTCTTATAACCCTGTGTATGTTAGAGGCATGACTTTAAACTCAGATTTTACTTTATCACACTGCTTTTCATAAAATCCATGTGGAAATGAATTTAAGGTAGCATGATTTTTGAAAAAGAATTTTATGAATCTACGTTCATTTTTTACATATTTCCATGTGAGTCATCTTAAGAGAGAAAAATTAAAACAAAAGGGAAAAAACACAAGAAAGGAAGAAAATTAAGAGGAGAAAAAAAAAGATGAAAATATTGTGTTGATCCACATTCATTCTCCATAGGTACGTCTCTGGACATGGAGAGGAATGTGACAGGAGACCAATGGCATTTTCAAACCAAAAATTATTGGAATTGCCTTGGATTACTGAATTGCTGAGAAGGACCAAGTCTTATCAGAGTTGATTATTGTACAATATTGTTATTGGGTAGCAAGATTTAAAAAAAATAATGTACAAATTATTGCTCAGCAAGCCCAGAACTCAGCCTGAGTGCTCTTAGAGTCTTCCAGTATAGCTCAAGAATATCTATGATGCAGGGAAAGTGTGTGGGTTTCTCAGGACTCCATTAGTGCTGAAAATCCCACTGAGGATGATTTAAAATCATAATGAATAAAAGCCATGGAGATTAGACTGTACAGAGCAATCTTGCAGTGGATATCAAGGATGGACAAGAAATGACCTGCCATGTCTTTTCCATCTCAAACTCCCGTCACTCTGAATTTTAGTTACATCCCAATGCATTATTTATCCCAGCTCCTGATTTTTTCAGTTTGTTCCAAGAAAAATGTTTCTGAATCATTGAGTTAACATGAATTTTTCATCATAATACACTTGCATTTGCTTTGCTCTCCTCCCACTATTTTCAATCTCAGCGATCTTCAGTTTCTTCATCTGTAAAATGGTATGATAGTACTTTCCTCAGCAAATTGCTGTGAGAAAAGTGCTTTGTAGATATTAAAGCACTTTACAAATGAGTTCTCCTTCCTTCTCTTTATTCATCATACTGAGGGAGCAGCATGGTAAAATGGAAAGGACGTTGGAGTGAGAGCCCTAAAACCCAAGTTTGAATCCCAGTTTTATTATTTGCAACCTGGGCGATCTTGAACAAATTACTTCAGCTCTTTTGGTCTCAATTTCTTCATATGCAAAATTGGGGAGAGAACTTAATTTCCTCAAAACTCCTTTTTAAATCTAAATTTGTGAGTCATGATTATTGGCATCTTTTGTTGAATTCTACTGACAAGTCATGGGGATTTTAAAAGCAAAAAGGGAATTAAGTAGAGGTATTTTTATGTTTATAGAACTTTGGTTCATACTGTTCCACAGAACTAAACTTACATACACCACAAATAATGGGGGAATGAAACAAAAATTGTAGCCTGGAAGGAATAGACAAAATAGAAATAAACAGACATAACCAGGAGAACAGGGAGAGGAGAAAATCATCACAAAAACACCTCTGAGAGGATGAAGTCTACCACTGTGTTTTACAAATGATGAGGGGAGTTGACAACTAGCCAAGAGAGTGGATCTTTTCACTTCTGTCTCCTTTGTCTAAAATGTGGGCAACATTCAGACCTAAATCTCCATTAGGAAAGTTCATTGTCAGGTTGGAAAGATGTTTCAGTCCTTTGGAAATTTCATCAGCTTTTGTACATTCTTGTGTAGGAGTAAAAAACATTGTAGAAAGCCTGATTTTCATTCTCTCAGTGAAACGCTGGCAAGAGAAAATAAATAGTATAAAAAAATAAGTGGTTAATATCCATTTTATCATAAGATCATAGAGTGGAGGTTAGAAATAACCTGAGAGGACATCTAATTCAACCTTGACATTTTCCAGATGAGAAAGTCCCAAAGAAGTAAGTGATTTTCCCTGATTTATGATAAGCAGTAAGTAGTATAGCTCATATTTGAAACTACATCCTGGGCTTTAAAAGCACTGCTTTTCCCACCATAATGTGTTGTCTCTTATATAAGGATAAACAAATATTTGCTAAGTACAAACTATGGACATAGTGTTATGCTAGGCTCTGGAAGGATATATGGGTGAACAAGTCAAAGTCCTTGCCCACAAGAATCTTATAAATTAATTAGAAAGAGAAAACATATACTCTAGAAAGAATAACTATCAATTCAGTGGAGTATATTAATGTTGGTGATGAGTATTGAGGGGAAGAGTGCTATAAGAATTCTGTGGAGGAAGAAGCTGGCATGTTATAATAATCAATACATGGGAATGGTAAGTGCATTACAGAAAAAAAAAACATAAACAAAGATAACTAAAAAACAAAAATAAACAAACAGAAAAAAAAATCACTTTTCTTAAAGCCAGAGGTTCTGGCTGAAATGCTACTTCTCACCCTCTTCTTTTTTTTTTTTTTCCCTTGAGGCAATTGGGGTTAAGTGACTTGCCCAGGGTCACACAGCTAGGGAATGTTAAGTGTCTGAGGTCAGATTTGAACTCAGGTCCCCCTGACTTCAGAGCTGGTGCTCTATCCACTGCACCACCTAGCTGCCCCTTCTCACCCTATTCTTGTGACTTTGGACAAATCATTAAATTACTCTGGGCATTCTTGTCTGTTAAAGGAAGCAGTTGGACTATATGAATAGAGATTGTTTCCAGGTTTATACCTATGATCTTATGAATGAAATAGGTGTGTTTCAATGGAAATAATTCTACCTGCTTGTATTAAATAGAGAATGAGTAATACCAGCTAATAATAATTGCTAGCATTTATGCTATTGACTTCATTTAATATTCACAACTGTCCTGTGAAGAAGGTGGTATTATTGTCACCCATACTTTACATATGAAAGAAAACTGGCAGGTAGAAGTTATCATCCAAAATCCCATAGTTAGGGAGTTCCAAAGGCAGTATCCAAACTTGCCTTCCTGACTTCAGGTCAAACACTCTATACTTTGCACCACTTTGCTGCCTGAGCAATGGTAGGCATCTTCCCCTGGAAAGAGAATATAAGGATATGTGAGAATATGTGAAGCTCTGAATATCAGTCCAAGTGTTCCGGAATTTATTCTTGAACAAAAAGAGTCACCAAAACTTTTATGTAGTAATTTGGCAATGAAATCTGTATTTTAGGCAAATTATTATAGAAATGCTATAAACAATAGATTGGAGTAAGACTAGAGATGGGCTGACTTTTGAAGGTTACTACAATAGCCAGGTTTGAATAAGGACTTGGGCTAAAGTTTGGTAGTGCGAACACAAAGTAAGGGAGAATTTTGAAAAGTATTATCATAGAAGAACCAATCAGACTTAGTGGGACTATATTATATACATAATCTACCAGATCTAATTAGTTCTTCTTTGATTTTATATACTTGCATGTGTGTGTGTGTGTCAACAGACAGAGAAGGTTCAAAAGGTTTCAAGACTACCCAATCAGATGATGATGATAAAAAAAAAATCAGAAAATACTGCTTTCCATCTAACTTGTCAATCCTTCATGTGGAAATAACTATAAAGTTGAAAATAACATGTTAATTTTTTCTATTTAGTTCTATATACTTGGGTTCTTTTCATCTCTGTAGTAATATGACAGAAAGCATTATGGTCTTTATATTGTTTTAAAACAAAACCCAAGACAGAGAAAACCCAATTTCAAATTGAAAGTCCAGTATCATGGAATCTGCTTTCTATAGGATGCATAGACTTTAGACCTAATAGGATATGGTAGAAAAGAAAGTTAAAAGAAAAGTTATATTTTTAGAAGGCCAAGAAGACCATGGTTCCTATATATTACAAAATCACAGAATTTCAGAGATTGAAGAAATGTGAGAGAGTATTTAGTCTAACCAATAAGAAAAAAGAATTTCTCTACGGTACCTAGGAAGTGGTCATCTAATTTTTTTCTAAAGATGTCCAATGAGAGAAAACAAGAAGAGCCCACTATGTCTTAAGGTATTTCATTTTACTTGGGGATAATTCTAGATCTTAGAAATATTTGTTTTCTTTCTTAAAAGGAGCTTGAATTCCCAATTTTGTGAATTCTACCAATTGCTTCTACTTCAACTCTTCTAGGCCAAACAGCACAAATCTAAACCTTCTTCCTGATCACTGTCTGTAAATAGAATGTATCCTATCCCCATCAGATGTCTCTCTTTCAGATTACGCATCCTAATTTCCTTCAACCCAACCCAAGTGGAAACTGTCCCCTGGCCTAGTTCCTTTACTTTGCATATTCTACAGATAACCAGTAGCCTTTTGAAAGCCGAGTGCCCACATTCAACTTCATTGCCTCCTTGCTTACATCTCCTTGGAAGGAGTTTGGCAAAACATGACTTGAAATCAAGGGGATTAATGAAAAAAAGGCTGACGATGGTGGACTTGCTGTACCAGATCTAAAACTATATTATAAAGCAGCAGTCATCAAAACCATTTGGTACTGGCTAAGAAATAGAGTAGTCGATCAGTGGAATAGGATAGAATCACAAGACAAACTAGGCAATAACTATAGCAATTTGGTTTTTGATAAACCCAAGGACCCCAGCTTTTGGGATAAGTATTCACTATTTGACAAAAACTGCTGGGAAAACTGGAAACTAGTGTGGAAGAAATTAGGGCTTGACCCACATCTAACACCACATACCAAGATAAGATCTAAATGGGTTCATGATCTGGATATAAAGAGTGATACTATAAGTAAATTAGAGGAATGTAATATACTTTATCTCTCAGACCTATGGAGATGGAATAAATTTATGTCCAAAGAAGAACTGGAACTCTTAATTGAAAACCAGATAGATAACTTTGACTATATTAAGTTAAAAAGTTTTTGTACAAACAAAATCAATGCAGACAAGATTAGGAGGGAAGCAATAAATTGGGAAATCATCTTTACATTTAAGGGTTCTGATAAAGGTCTCATCTCTAAAATATACAGAGAATTGTCTCATATTTATAAAAATTCAAGCCATTCTCCAATCAATAAATGGTCAAAGGATATGAACAGACAATTTTCAGAGGATGAAATTAAAACTATTTATAGTCATATGAAAAGGTGCTCCAAATCACTATTGATCAGAGAAATGCAAATCAAGACAACCCTGAGATATCACTTCACACCAGTCAGATTGGCTAAAATGACAGGAAAAGTTAATGATGAATGTTGGAGGGGATGTGGGAGGGCTGGGACACTGATACATTGTTGGTGGAGCTGTGAACGGATACAGCCATTCTGGAGAACAATTTGGAACTATGCTCAAAAAGTTATCAAACTGTGCATACCCTTTGACCCAGCAGCATTTCTATTGGGCTTATATCCCAAAGAAATCATAAAGGAAGGAAAAGGCCCCACATGTGCAAGAATGTTTGTGGCAGCCCTTTTTGTAGTGGCTAGAAACTGGAAATTGAATAGATGCCCTTCAATTGGAGAATGGCTGAATAAATTATGGTATATGAATATTATGGAATATTATTGTTCTGTAAGAAATGACCAGCAAGATGATTTCAGAGAGGCCTGGAGAGACTTACATGAACTGATGCTGAGTGAAATGAGCAGAACCAGGAGATCATTATACATGGCAACAACAGTACTATATGACGATCAATTCTGATGGACATGGCTCTCTTCAACAATGAAATGTTTCAAACCACCTCCAACTGTTCATTGAAGAAAGCCATATACACCCAGAGAGAGGGATGTGAAATGTGGACCACAACATAACATTCTCATACTCCTTGATTGATGTTTGCTTACATTGTGTTTCCTTTATCTGATATATCGTTTGTGTAGACAAGATTTTTCTTGTACAACAATGATAAGGTTGGAAATATGTATACATATATTCGATTTGCCAATATTTTAACATAATTAACATGTAGTGGATATCCTGCCATCTAGGGGAGGGGTGGGGAGTTGGGGGAAAAATTTGTAACAGGAAAGCTATGTAATGGTTATTGTTGAAAAAGTACCCACACATATGTTATACAAATAAAAAAAAATGCACAGCAAAAAAAAAAAAAAAACATTACTTGAAATCTCCCAATGTGAGATCATTCATTAGTTTAATACATTCTCTTTTTGTTAACGGATTTCCTGTAGTTTTGATAAAGAATGCTAAATTCATCATCTTGAGCTAAAGCATTTAGTGCTCTCTAATAGGAGGTAGTATCAAGAATAGAAAACAGCAAAGAGTCAGTCTCTACCCATCAACACTTTTATTTATTATTTCAAATGTTTTAAAGCTCCAGTTCATGTTTATAAGTAGCTAATAAATAAAATGTTTTATTTGAAATTCCTTTATGCTTCCCAAAAACTCAGTTTTCAATTAAATTTAATTTAAAAGTCATGGCTATTGGGCAACTAGGTGGAGAAGTGGATAGAGCACCAGCCTTGAAGTTAGGAGGACCTGAGTTCATATCTGGTCTCAGACACTAGCTGTGTGACCCTGGACAAGTCACTTAACCCCAATTACCTCAACAAAAAAAAAAGTCATAGCTATAATGTGCCAAGTAGTGTGCTAAGTGATGGGTATATATATAGAAAAAGCAAAACTGTCCCTACTTCCTAAAAGACTGTGTGTTTCTGGGGAAATATAGAATATGATAAATGAATGTACAATAAAAATAATATGGATACATACATATATATAATAAAACAAATTCAAAATAATTAAAATATAAGATGATAAAAATTGGGGAAATCTTCAAAGACCTTGGGTGGGAGTTGAGATTAGGGCGAGAGATGCCAGGAAGCAGAAATGAGGAAGGAAATATTGCATATGATTGAGTTCAATGGCATGGATAAAGGTAATGTTATAGCTTGCCTAGGGAATGATAATTCAGTCATTTTCACAGAAATATGGAGTAGATGAGGAAAAATAATTTGGAATAAGTCCAGAAAAATAGGTTAGAGATAATTATGAAGCTTTTCATTAGACCACCTTTAGACCAAATACCTTTTTATATGTCAATTAGATTCCAAATCCAATTAATCTGCAGTACCTGTGTAAGATAGAAGAATAAATTTAATATATGAATAGATTTAAAGAATAGGAATAACTCAATAGATAATCCATCTAATTACATTTCATATTCCAAACAATAAACATATTTCCTTTGCTTTTTTTCTTTTCCTTTTTCTTCTGTCTCCCCTCTTTCCCCTTCCACCTGCCTATATGAATTGCTTGGCAAATTTCCTTAGGGTGGTTATGAATCTCAAATCCAGACCACTTTTATTATATAGCTACTTGTTACTTAATTCCCAAGTGACCAAAGTGAATGGCAGATGTGACAAACCCAAATAATTCACTTTGGGGAATTGAACAGTGTTTTCATTGATCCTTCCATTGATCCTCTGAAACAAACAAAAATCCATGTTTTAATAACAAACAATGTGCTCTTGGAGGTAGTAGTTGACTACAGGTAATAGAAAATCATGTTCTCTAAAGGAATCAAAATTGACAATGTTACAAAAATTCATGGGAAAAAAAGCTACATTGGGGATACAGATTAGAAGTCAGCTATACTACTTTACTATACTCAGGAAGTGTTAGAAAGAAAAGAAATCATTAAAAAATGTGTGTGTTTGGGAAAGGAGATGGGTGTGTCATGGAGTATGAGGGATGGAAGAGAAGCTCATATGCTTTCCTGTTATCAATTTCATTCATAAAAAGCCTATAGGATGCACTTAATCAACTGGGAGCATCCTCCATGGAGAGTGTGTGAGAGGCTACAGAAAAAGATTAGAAGGCATCAACTGGTTACAATGCACCACAGGAGTACTTATATCACTGGAATCATCTGGGTTTTGATTTTTTTTAAGTGACTGAACTATGGGAAATACCACATGTGAACATAGATATTATCTTTCTTTCATTACATTTTAATCTTTCCAATTTCTCACTTAAAATATCTGGAATATGTTAAAATGTATGAATGAATTTTGCTAGTATTCAGTACATAAATGAAAGTATCTCCCTAATATTTTTCTCTCATCTTCACAAATGCAGTTTGCTGCTAAACTCCATTGATCCCTGTCTATTTTGTTCATGAGTGTGCAAAGAGACTAGGAGGCAATGTGTACCAAGTGCCAGGCAGACTGCATCCTAGAGGACAGAGGTTCTTACCTAGACAGGTAGGAACCAGAACACATTTTAAGTGTGTTCTTATTCTAGAGTTCTTGAATTCTGAAAAAAGTTACCAGTTTTTTTAATTGTCTTTTCAAAAATAATCATGAGATGAAAGTATCATAGACATTGGAGCTTGAAGAAATGTTTAGAGTCAATCTAATCCAAATTATCAATTTTCCAGATGAGTAATGGATACATTAAATAACTTAGCCATTGTCACAAAACCTACAATTATCAGAATTAGAGTATCAACTAGAATCCAAAGTCCTATCTCTAATACCTTGCTGCCTCAGGAGGATGCTGAGGTAGGAGCCATCCACATTGTCTCTTTTCCCAAAGGACAAGTTTATCAGATTTGTTTCTTTCTCTGTCTGTTTTTCTTTCTCTCTGTGTATGTCTATGTCTGTCTGTCTGTCTATCTCTTTGTCCATCTCTCCTGTTTTGCTCTTCCCCTCTGCTGAGACTGAAACATTCAAAATTAGGAACTCTTCAATTTGGAGTTGTTGAAGAGTAACTAGGTGATTCAGTGGTAAGAAAGCAAAGCCTGGAGTCAGAAAAACCTGAATTAAAATCCAACCTCAAAAATTTACTAGCTATGTGACCCTGGGCAAGTCACTTTACCTGGTTTGCCTCAGTTTCCTCATCTGGAAAATGAGCTGGAGAAGAAAATAGCAAAACACTCATCCTCTTTGCCAAGAAAACCCCAGATGAGGTCACAAAAAAATCAGACAAGATTGAACAACAGCAAACTTGGGAGTTTTCCATGAGGTAGCTTTCAAAGTTTTTGTTGCTCCAGAAATATCTCTTCTCTGTTAGAATTCCTAGGGAATTCAAAATCTCCTTTCTCTGCATGGATGATTGAGGTTCAGGGAGAAATTTATTTAGATTTCCTTTTTGATTTGAGTGCAAATGTTTTTTAAAGCCATGGAGCTCTATAGCAAGGCATCCTTAGGATTTCCAGGGAGAGAAATCCTCCTCCTCCATATCCCCTGAATTAGATAAAGGGAGATGATTGAGTATTCCTCAAAAGCTCAGTCCTTCTTCTAAATATAACTGCCTCAAAATGAGGCTAGCTTGCTTCTTAAAGTCCACCAGGAGTGTGACTGATTCTCATTTAGCCAATCATACCTTCCCTGTGGCCCAGAAGGTGTGTTCACCCAATGCCCAATGCCTTGTGATGTTATCAACTTTTTAAGTAATTTCTTTACACCCTATTAATAACATATTTAGGCAAACTCTATAATATGATTAGGCATTGCTCTAATATTCTTTTTTTAGTATAGAAAGAAATAGAAACTAATTTTAATAAGTAAAATCTTTTTTGGGCAGAGAAAAAGAACTAAACACAAAAAATAAATCATGGATACTTTATTCATTTCCCCCATATATTTAGAAAGCAAAAGAAACTTAGAAAGCACTTAGTAATCCCTTTTGTTTTCCAGATAAAGAAACTGAGACCCACAGAAGTAAAAACAATTTCTCCAAAGTAGACAAGCATTATAAGTAGAATATTAGCAGAACTTTAACCTTTTTTTTGATGTAGCTTTATACTCTGTCATGTAACAAATTTTCTTGTGAGTGATTAGTTCCTAGATGTGTCTGTGAGCTTTTGCAGAATTTCCAATTTAAGTTGCCTTTGCTCATCTTAATTTCCTAATTCTTATTTTTTGTTTATTTCAATAACTTAAATGGACTCATTTCTTCCTTGCTATACAATTTCTCCTGAGTTCCTGAAGACTAAAAATTTAAAAAAAATAAATCACCAATGTGCAGCCAACTTTCTGGTGCTGAGGGATATCTATTATAGACCTTTAATTTCGAATTGAGAAAATCAATAACAGAATGTTAATGTATTTTCACCACTTTTATGAAAGATTGGCTAGGCATATTCCTCACTTTAGGAAAAAAAAACTGGGAAGGGTCATAGTTGACTACAAACTGAATATAAATTGGCCAGATAACGTCATTATGATATGATGATTCTGCAAGGTATTGATAAAGAGTATAATGTTCCAAGTCTAGGATGTATTTTTCTGCTAAACTCAGCATAAGTTAGACTCTTATTAGGGTATCCAGATTTAATCACCACACTTTAAAAAGGACATGGAGAAACTGGAAAGAATCCAGAGGAGAATTACCAAAGGTATGAATGAGATGGAGGTCATTTGAGGAAAGAAGAGGGCTTGTTAAAACCTGGAGAAGAGAAAGCTGAGAAGAAATTTCAAATGCCTTACATAATAGGTTTATATGAGAGAATTACTATTCAACTATTTTTTGATTTCCATTAAAAATTATTTCAATGTGAGGAAAACTTATTGACTATCAAAGTATTAGTAATATCTGAATGGATAAATGAATGTGTGGAATTAAGAAAAGCATGTGAAGTCATTAAAAACTGATGCAAAGTGAAGAAAGCAAAATTAGGAAAACAATAGAAGCTATGGGCCACTAGTGGGTAAAAAAAAAAGTGACAATAAAGAGTAGCAAAACACAGATTAATTACAATGACAAAGATTAGTTCTGGAATGGGGTTAATGGAGAATAGTAATCCTCTTCTTTGAATGGTGGAAGACAAAAGATCTGGGATTTTGTAGCTATCATCACATTAGTCTTTTGGGGAGTTTCCTTTCCTTAATTCTTTTTCTTTGTTACGAGGGGAGATTCAGTGTATGTGGGGATCCATTCCCTTGCCTTGGAGAGATGATCATCATGTGTAAGAAATACATCCTTAGCATGTAGTTTTAAAGATAAGGTCAGACATTAGGATGGATAACTAAGCCCAACTTTGGTGATGTTGGGGAAAAATAAAGAAACAAAGGCAGGAAAGCATTTGTCCTTGATCTCAAGGAGTTAATTTATCAGACAATATGAGATTTCTTCCAGTGCCAGTGGTATTTTATGTTATTAAAAAAAAAAACTAAATTAATCTCCCCTCCCTCCATTAAACAGAAGCTTAAATAGCCAGATTAAAAAAAGAAGAAGATAAATTAGTAAAAGTTTCTGCAATTGCCTTATTTGGCTTCATAGTCATTCTACATTTTTGAATATAAATTCTCTTTTTTTCTTTCTTTCTTTCTTTTCTGGTCTCTTACTCCATCCACTGTGATGAGAAAGAAGCTATTAATAGAAGCAATACAAAATATAATAAAGACAGTTCTTAATTTCTCTATGACCCCTACCCCAGGTCAGTAACACAGATCTCTCATCAAAATTGAGTACTTTGCCCTGAATCTGGTCCCAGCCAATGTTTATAATCTGGAAAAAAATGTGTTTCAGTGTTATAAAGACCCTATAGTGACCTGAAACCTAGACTTTGGAAATGTAACCCGGGAGAAATCTATTAGGATGCCAAGGGAACAAGAACAAGAAACAAGGCTTATAGCTCCTGCAAAGTTGATGGCAAGCCCTCTTCTCTTCCCTTTTCTTCTAATGACTCTCCTGCCAAACTGAGCTGAGTTAATACAGCCTCCAGTGACTTCACCTTTTGGCCTCAATCATATTTGTGCAAAGCACTGAGTTTTCACACTGGGCAGTTTGGGGAAACTTCTCATATGATGTGCTTTATAAAGTCCCCAAACACCTTCATTTGCGTGACGAGGTTCACAAGAAATGGAAAACTTCATTAAGCGATGCACAACACAAAAAGATAAACTTAACTAACACGCAGATGTATAACTGATGGAGTAAATCGGTCAATGTTCTGGCTCAGAGAAAATATGCATCTTAATATTTAAACTCAATTTGTATTAAAGCAAAGTTCACAAGGTTCTCAAACAAATTTCAATTGCATTTGGTCCAAACCTTGAATTTGAACTTAACCTTCAATTCGTTCCAAATAACTCAAGCAAATCTTTCCTCAAGCTTACTCTGAAAACTGAATCATAATTAGGATGGGATGACTTGGGCTTTGTCTTCAGGGAACCAAAATTTAGGGAAGACAAAAATTTTAGATAGTGATTTTAAAATATGATCGATTAAAAAGAATATTGCAATTACATTTACATTCTGATAACGTTTCATCTCCTTCAGCAGCATGGAAACAAGTGTGCTTAAAAGATCAAGTCTCAATGAACATTTATTAAGCACTTACTATATGCCAGATATTGCATTTAACTCTTAGTTAGCAAGAATAATTAAACCAGGAAGATAGTAAATTGTGCACTACTGTGACCCCAAAACTGTATAACTGTATAATAGTACAGCTAAGAATTTCTATCTTTTTAACCATACTTTAACCTTCTCTTCCTATTCGCTCCTTGCTTACAGCAGTAATCCAAAATTCTTTCAAGCAGTTCTCTGCTTACTGATGCTTTTAAGAACTTTGTCTCCTCACTCTTTGTCAAAATGTGATATCCCATGTTCTTTACTCTCAATTAAACTTGCCTTTATTGCTTTCATTGTTCTAAACTATCAATTATAAAGTTGATCTGAGGACACATTGCCCTGGATCTCAAAATTGATAGCTATGAATCTTCTGTGAATCAACTTCTTAAGGGGCAAATAAGAATTTCAATCCTCTAGCCTTTATTTATTTATTTTTCATCTGAATAGCTTTTCTCTCCATATGTACCTTTAAAATATCTTTCACATCTATTGCCTTCTCCCCTGCTACTCTACTCAGTAACCTTCCCCAAATGGACTAGAAGAGGCTACAGTTTCCTAATTGATTTTTTTACACACAATCTCTCTTCAAGCATTTTCTCTTCTGTATAGCAATTGAAATGAGATTATTAAAGCATGGATCTGAGTATTTCCCTACTCACTTTACAGGATTACAATGACAAGAGTATCTTCTGGTTGAATTAAAAGTTCTTAACAAATATTTAATAATCTTCAATCTTTATCCTCCATTTAATATGTAATATATGTGTGCATATGTGTTTCTATATATCTATATCTTGATTACCAGTTCCTCAGTGTCTTAATAATTCCTCCTCTCCTTGAAAAGAAGCATGAACCTCCTTGGTATGTAACTAGTCTAGTCAACTGGATGTTATTTTCTAAATTTTTCTTTAGCAGGAAACCAACATGGTCCAGTGGAAAGAGCACTGATCTGTACTGTGGACCTAGATTCCAATTTTGACTTTGATATTTACCATAATTCGTGTGACTTGTGTGACATTTTTCACCTATCTTAAGAAAAGTCCTCTGACTTTCCATCTGGAGCACTTTCTACTTCACCATGCTGCTTTCTTTCCCTCAGGCATATCAGGATTGTATATTATTGACCTAGGAACCCACTAGTGAGCTATTTGTGTGCTTTTAATGATTTATGTAACTGACTAAAAGAGCTCAAAACTCTGTTCTTTTTTCTCCTTCATCCTCTCCCCCACTTCCATAACTGTCTATCGACATGATCACAATAGAATCAGCTAATTATTTATGTAGGCTACTTGTAAACTTTTTCATTGAACATGCACCTGTGATTCCAAATACCTCCTGAGAGACTGTACTACATTTTTATCAGGGGTGGAATTTATAAAACCATACAATATTGTTTGTTGCAGCTCATAAAATTAATAAGATCTTGTGACCAAAGGAAAACAACAGCTTACTAATTTAGCTTCAGAAAGCCTTCCTCTAACAGATCCACAACTTCATAAATTTATGCTTCTTATTTTATTTCCTCCCATAATGCAGATGCTTGCACATCCTGTGTGTCTCTTGTTCTGATCATATCTTCCTCAGTACATAACCCAATGTGTTGGAAGCCTTCCTCACTTTCTGCTGGTTTCACTAGGACACAAATATTTTATGAGTGGTCAGTTGGTAATTCATTGTTCTCACTACATGCATTTCTTTGATGATATCTATAGCTTTATTTCTGTTTCATAATTATTTAATTATAACATTTGAAAGTTTGCTCATTCCCACAAAATAAGCTTCTTCATAATAAGATTCTCACATGTTACTGTTTGCAGAAGACATCGTCCCATTTGCTTCAAGTGAAATTCTCCTAAATAGCCATAATGATGCACATTGGAAAAAACAAGTGGATGAACAATATCTATTGTCCAGACAATCATATGCAATTAAATTGATAAACTATAAACTTGTGTGTGTGTGTGTGTGTGTGTGTGTGTGTGTGTGCAGGTGACAGACATTACAAGTGGATAATGATTTAGACCCATATGTCCTGTATTGCCTTTGAGAAATTATAGAATCATTTTGATGACCCCAGACTTCCTCCTGAAATAAAGATCATCTTTACAAAACCAGTCTTCACTGTAGTATGTCTCTAAAAATGGAACTTAGTGTCTCCCAGAGGGCATTGGAGAATAAATTTTTATTTGTAGTTGTAGCGGGGGGGGGGAGGAAAACAAATGTGTCTTTGAAAAAATAGTGAATTTACTCCTTAGGAGACTTTACATCCTTGTAGATTTAGCTTTTGTGGAGATTAGGCACTTCAACTAAGTACTCTTTTCTTGAAGAAATATTTATTTTGTTCTGTTGATTTTCTCTCCCTCTTTCATCTGGAATTATCAGGGGAATACAGTAGGGACCTAAAAATAAGAAGGCAGGTGTTCAGGAGACCATGACAAATTTAAATTGCTTGATTACCTCTCTGTAGTGGATGATTTGTTTTATTGTCTGAAATAACACAATTATGTGGCATTCCACTTCCATCCAGAGTTACCTCAAAGAGAAGAGAAAAGAATAAATTAAGCTCCTTTCAAGGACATTCTAGATAATAATTACATGAGAGGGCGAATGGGATTTGGAAGTTGGCAGGCCAATTGAAATTTGCTGAAGAACCTGATAAAACACCCATCTTCGATTTGAGGATATCAGACTCAGCAAGTGTTGTTCATTAACGGCATCCTTCAAAAGTGGTAAGGAGCATATTTGGGAGTAACAGCATCCTTTCCTGGAGAATGGCAGTACTGATAACTGTCATTTACATAACACTTAATATTTGCATGGCACTTTAATTCCTTATTCCATCCATCCTCATGACATAGCTGAGAAGTAGACACTCTTATTACCCTCATGATAGAGATACAGAAAAATGGGATCCACAGAAATTAAGTAAGTTGTCCAAAATTAAACAGCTCCAAATGTTGCTGTTTCCAGGTTTCCTCTTATGCAAACATCCTCCTCTAGTGGATGTGGGAAACAAGCACAATTACCTTCCATTGTGAACTTCCCACCAGAAAGATAACATTTTTAATCATCATGGAGAACTTTCACCAAGGCAAATTAGAACTCTCTGATCACCAGAAAGTTGCTTAGGGTATAAAGAGATGAAGAGACTTCCAATTCAAGCTGATACCATAAATACTTATTAAGTGCTTATTTTGTGCAAGGTATTATTGAGTATAAAAACAAAAGACAAAAAAAAGAAATATATTTCCTTTCCTTTGTTGGTTGGTCATTTCAGTTGTATCTTTCCATGACCCCTTTTGGGGTTTTCTTGGAAAAGATACTGGAGAGGTTTGGCATTTCCTTTTTTAGTTTTTTATTAGATGAGAAACTGAGGCAAGGAGGGTTGTCCAGATTTGAACTTGAAAAGATGAGTCTTCCAGATTCCAGGTCTGGCACTCTATCCACTGAGCCACCTACTTATCTTTATCCTTGGGGAGCTTATATTGTACTGTATTTATTCAAGCTTTATATTGTGTTGTATTTATTCAAGTTTACACAGAAAAAGTGGTATGAGCGATTAGAATTGACCTTCAAATCAGGAAGACCTGGATTCAAGCTCCACATTTGACATTGCTAGCTACATAATTTGGGGCAATGTACTTAATGTCTTGATACCTTTGACAACTCTCCAAATCTCCTGTAAATTTCAGAAAAGATGCTAAACTACATTGGAAAAGGAATATCCCTTACCAATATCCCTAGGATATCCCTAGGAATATCCCTAGACCAATGAAATTGCAGGTCCAAACTCTATCCCTTTCAGTTGTCATATACTGAATCATTTTCAGAGGTGGAATCTGGATTTGGGTAATTTTAACCACAATCAACCAACTAGTATTATGTACCACTCACTGTGCTAGTGCTTGAGATATGAACAGAAAAGTGAAATCGTCCCTAACTTTAAGATATTTATAATCTAATAGTGAAGAGGCAATATATATGCACATTTAGGACTGGGGTTCGAGCTGGAGGGTTATATATGAAGGTATGAGACTACAGAGACCTTTAGTAACTCCCAGATACTTTAGGATCATAAGTGACACAAAGCTGAGAGGTCTTGTTCTTAGAGGTAACAAAGCAATCTGAGAGGGAAGAGTCAAGGATTCAATAAATCTTTAAAAAGAGAAATCCCCTCTCACTGATTATCTGCTCTTTTCCTCTCTTCCCCTAAGCATTTTCACTTTTCCCTTATATCTCAGTGCTTAATACACACATAGTGAGTACTTCATAAATGCTTCTTGAATAAACTAAGTGATTAGTATTCAAGTGTTGAAGGTCTGATATTTTTAAATGAATTTAGCTGAAATCCCTCCTTCCCTTGCTGTCTCTCTCCCTCTCTCCTTATCTCCATCTCTCCCTCTGTCTTCCTCCATTCTTTCCTTCCTCTGACTCTTCCTTTCTTCCTTTTTCCCTCTCTCCTTCCCTCCCTTTCTCCTTTCCTCTCTCTCTTCCTTCCTTCCTTCCTCCCACAATCCCTTCCATCCTTCTTTTTTCCTTCCCTTCACTGACCTAATTCTACTGCTTATCAACACTAAATTTTTGACCTACTCCTTTTCCTTCCTCCTTATTTCACCCCTCTTTAACATCTTCTCCAGCTCCCTCTTTCCAGGGACTTATTTTATCCACGGATGTAATGTGGATAGACACTCATTAGGCTTTAACCCTACAGAAGTTCAGAACTCCTGGTCTCAAGTGATCCACCAGCCTTAGCTTCTTCAGTACAAAGGATCAGAAGCATATGTCACCACCACTGGTTGGTCAGTTCCTTCTGATAGTCTGGGTTTAGAGCTAGAAGATGCTTGTGAAATTATTTTGTCAAATCCCTCCATTTTAAAGGGAAGACATTTAATCAACTTGTCCAAAATCACAGGGGCAGCAGTAACAGGGACACACTTTCAATCCAGGTCCTCTCATTCAAGTACCAGTTCTCAGTCTTCACCTTTTAATATTATAGGTGCAGTAAATCATTCTTCCTCCTGGTACTTCTTTATTTCTAATAAAAGTTTGCCCCAGGGTATGTACCACATAAAATTTGTTATTGAAACCTTATCTCCTAACCTTTAAGTTCCAGGCTTGTACCTAATTTCATTGCTTATTAAACCGTTAATTCAGGGTGAAATGTCTGGTTTGGGGTAAAGGGCCCTGGTCTTTGAGGGAGGAGAACAAGTTTGTATTCTAAGCCCCATTACTGCCAAAGTGTGGGATTTGGGGCAAGACCATTAATCTTTCTTGACTTTTATCTCTTCAGTGATACAACCTCAAGTTTAGATTAGATGCTCCCCAGTTCTTTCCATCTCTGACATGCTATGATTTCATAAATTAGTTTTCTCAAAATGACTCTCTTCAAAGACAGTCTTCAAAAAATTCAGCCTCTTCTCCTTCAATATTAAGATCTGTTTTAACATTAATTGTCATAAACTGAACAAGGAGTATTAATTAATTTAATTTGGTTTATAATTATTTACCTAGAAATAAAATATTGGAATGACATTTTAGTCCCTCCCTCTAAATCAGATTTCTAAACATGTGACCCACAGGCTGCATTATGATCCATCACCCTCCTTAATGTGGTCTGAATTAGAGAGTAATGCAATGGGTAACTATTTAACATGATAAATAAACATTCAATAAAATTTAGGTAGTGTTAATGTATAATTTTCAAAGTAAATATGTAGCCCACAGAAATTGTTATATATGATCTAGTGGCCCCCATTTCTCCTTAAGTTTGCCAATATTCTCTGTCTGAAAAAGGATTCTTTTCCCATTTATTCTTATTAATTTTATGCAAGCAATATAATTATTAAGGTCTTAATGTGTGCCAGTCTCTGTACTAAAGACTGGGGATATGACTACAAGAAAAAGAGTAGAAGAATGATAGTGCTCTTAACAGCAATAGAATAGTTTGGAAGAGAGAAAGGTTTAAGTGAGGGAAGGGCATTGTTTTGGGCTAAAATTGACTGCACACTCATTTATTTTGTTGAGTTTAGGATGTCTAAAGAACATCCAGTTCAAGATATATAATGGGAAATTGTAAACACAAGATGGAAGGTAAGGAGAGAGGTTAAGACTGGATAAATAGAGATGACACTTGAATCCATGGAAGGTGATGAGATCATCAAATATAATATATAGAGAGAAGAGAAAAAAACATAGGATAAAGCAAGGTGGTTAGTGGGAGTTACTTGGATAAAAATTCATCACAGGAGACTAAGAAGGAATAATTAGACAAATATAACCAGAAAAGAAATGTGCCATGAAAAGATAGAGAAAAGATAATAATAAGAAGAAAGAGTCAAAGACTGCAAAGAGGTTTAAAAAAAAGAATGAGAATTGAGAACAAGAACAGAGATTTCCATGCTGTACCATCCTATGACATATTCTTTTACAAATTTGCCACATAGGAGATAATTAGAATACTGTAGATATCTTATTTTTCCTGGTATTGTGCAAATATCAGTGAAGAAGTTGGACTATTTGCTTATTAACCCTTGCCATTTCTTATTGACCAGTTTATTGTCTCTTTTGATTATAACACTTTCTGATTATATTTTTTCCTTATTTTTCCTTCCAAGTTCCTTATCTGTGATATATTACTGCTTGTTTATACCCACAAGACACTTCTGTATTGTCCTTTCTGGAATGCTTATTTTTAATTCTTCAGAAATTGTCTAATGTTTCTTTACAGCCACACTACAACACTGGTAAAAGATTGGCATTTTAGAAAAGGGAGGATGCTTTGATTCTGGGAGAAGTTGGGGAGCATTAAAGGATCTCTGTAATTTTCTATAAGCAATCCATTCTGCTCTCTTCTTCTCTTTTAATTGTAAAAGCTTTTCATCTACATGTAGCAAATGTCACAGGCATGTAAATGCTGATGGCTGAACTCAATAGCATGTATATCTCATTGTATTTTGTGTTCTGGGCAATGAACATTATCCTTCATCTCAATTTGTTTGACCATTTTTCAGAAATTGAGCAGCCAATAAACAATACTGCTCCAGAACTTTTGAACAAATAGATCAATTTTGGTGGGTTTTGCTATTCTATATTTATTGTATTCATTGTTGGAATTATGATTGTTTTGATAACTTTTTTGTACATGATGCCAAGTTACATTCCAAAGAGCTTCTCTAGGTCTGCAATTTTACTAGCAGTAAACAAGTGTATCCATTTCTTTCCAATCAAACAGAATTAGGTTGCATTGATTTTAATTATATTTTTGCTAATTTGGTGTGTAGTGATATTCATTGCTATTGTGATTGATCTCTTCAATTATGACTGCATATCTAATTCAAATGACTGAATTCCTAGGATGATTTATTAAAATTGCTGAAAGAATACTATTTTAAATGGCAACATTAGATGACTATAAAAGAGCTCCCTATATTGTAAGACAAAAAGACTTATTATAAGGCTAGATGAATTTATTAAATTTGCTTGACTCCTGAGTTTCCCTCATTTGAATACTGAACTATGATCCGGAGAGACTCAAATTCATTGATTGATTCATTCAAAAGATATTTATTAAGAAATTTTAATTTTATTAGCAATATTGAAAATTCAATTTCTTTGGTATTATGGAGAATACACAGTGCTAGGCTAGGTAGCATTGGGAATATAACTTAGGAAGGTGGAAAGAGTGATGAGTCTGGAGTCAGGGGACCTCAGTTTGAATCCTTACTCTGCTTTTTCACAGAATTTTAGAATTGGAAAGGACCCTAGAGATCATCTAATTCAATCTTTACATGAATAGAAATCCCCTCTAGACATTGCTAACAAGTGATCATCTTGCCCCTACTCAAAGGCTTTCAGTGAGAAGCAATCCAATAATTCCCAAGAAAGCCCACTTCATTTTCTGATAGTTCTATATAGCAAATTTCCCCTTAAATAAAATGAAAATCTAACTGTTTGTAGTTTTCTAATATTCATACTTCAACATCATTTCTTTTAGTTCTACCCTTTAGGTACAAGAAGAACATGATGAATCCCTTTACATGTTATAGGCTTCCTAGATGAAAGTTTGAATAGGATCTCAGCTATTTACTATCTGTATGACTCTGTCTACCTCAGTTTCCTCTACAGTGAATTGAGAATGATAATAGCACCTATCTCTCAGGGTTGTTTTAAAACTCAGCATGGTACTTAGAACAGGATCTGGCACATAACAGGAAATTGATAAATGCTTTTCTCCTGCCTTCCTTTAGGTTCTTGAAGACTACTTTCATGTTTCCCTAAAGCAGGAGTTCTTTACCTTTTTTGTGTGTGTCAGGGACCCCCATGATAGCCTGTTTTAATCTATGGACCATTCCTCTAGATCATTTTTAATTTATTTTAATTTTTTCAACTGACTTACTTTTATTTCTTCCCATTGTATTGATTAGAACTAATAAGAAATGCACAAAAAGGTCGTATATGAAGGAATTAGACTCTAATGTTGTCTATAATTTATGAGTTTCCTACCTCTTTGTTCATATAATGGTGAATTGCCTTTTTAAAGAATTGAAGGAAATGCTAAATTTAAATTATAGGTTAGTGAGAATAAAAAAATGCAATTTTCCTCCCATTCAAGTTTATACAGTCCTTGATAACTATCCATAGAATTTTGATAGTCCCTAGACCTCAAACTTAAGGCTTTTGCCCTAGAAACTCTCTTTTTCAAGATAAAAATTCCCATTGTTCATGTATCCATTTCTCTTATCCAGTTTTTCTAGATGTGTTTTAATCTTTTGATAATCTTCCTAAAAGATGATTACAGAACTGAACATGATACTTTGCCTATGGTTCAGAAAAGATATACAGGTAATTTCATTCAGTTCTTTGCTTCTGAATCCTATTTTTCTATTGGTGCAATCCAAGTTTGCATTATCATTATTATTATTATTATTAGTCTTCTACATCATTTCATCTGTTTCCCTCCCTGGACCCCTAAGCAATATCTTGGTGACCTGTAAATTTTATGACATATGTTTGACAATAGATAATTGTTGTTTGCTTGATAGAGAACACCTAGAAATGGAGATCACATTCCCTACTAACTGACAAGGTCAGGGTCAAGACTTTACCAACTTATCATCATAGCTCTTTAATGTGTTGGAGGGGAAAACCAATAATGATTAATATAAAAATACAATTTAATAGCAATAAAAAATAAATTTTTTATAAAGTAACCTTTGAAATAGGAAATAGAAACAGAAGCTAGAAATGGAGGACAGTTGTCTTCAAGCATTTGATAAGTTGTCATGTTGAAGAGAAATTAAATTTATCCTGTTTGACTCTGGAGGGGAAACTAGAAGCTATAGATAAGAGATGAAGATGAAGAGATGGAGATAAGGAGAGAAAAGAGGGACAGAAACAGAGGAGAGGAAGAAAGGGAGAAAAAGAGAGAAAGAGAAAGAAGAAGAACAAGAACAAGAACTAGAATAAGAAGAACCCTTTGGTGTGGCTGGGCTGAGCTCACCACAGCCAAGGATGAGCTGTAGACTGGATCCAACCACCTTCCACTGCTTGAGTTCTTTCTCTAAATTGACCATTTTTGTGGCCTCGCCAATGATGTTATAAAGATCCAAGTGGCCATAGGCAGAAAAAGGTTCCCACAACCACCCTAAAGAACTTAATGCCAGAGTATGAGAATTTGGAAATGAAATGGAATCTCAGATAATGCTGAGTGACTCTCCTCCCAACATATTCCCACCCAGACCTTTATCTTGAATTTTTATCTTGAAAAAGAGAATTTCTAGGGCAAAAGTCTTAAGTCTGAGGTCTAGGGACTATCAAAATTCTATGGATAGTTATCAAGAATGGTATAAACTTGAATGGGAGGAAAATTGCATTTTTTTTATTCTCACTAAAAAGAATGATGGTCTTGAGTTCAAAAGACACAGGATTAAATTGTGGCTAGCCAGCTGAGTGGTCTTAAGCAAATCATTTTCTCTTGCTGAACTTGTATAATGAAGAGAAGAACCCATTGTCTACTTGCTTCAAGAGTAATTGCAAATGAAGTGCTTTGTAAACTATACAATTCTATAGGAATGTGAATTAATCTTATTAACACTAGGAAGACCAGTTTTTAGAAATAATATTCACTTTCTTTTATATAAATTGAGCTAGAAAGTTTCAGGAACATTGACTGCATAATGAAGAGAAATTATTTATTAATTCTCCATGGAGATATATTTTGCATCTGAATTCTGTGCCTCAGATACCCTATAACCTAATTTTGATATATTTTGTGTGGATATTTTGAGCGCATGCTGATTTTAAGGAGCAGAACAGTTGTTTCTCCACGAGCGGCTTAAGTCTGGGAGCATCCAAATTTACTCACTCCTCACTTTGTCCTTGAAAATTTGGGGTCATGGGAATCACATGTTCAATATTTCTAAGAAAACCAGGGACAACTAGATAGCACAATAGATAGAGTGGTAAGTCTGGGGCAAGAACGAACTGACATCAAATCCCATCTCAGCTGTGTGACTGAGCAAATACTTCATCTGCTTTGCCTCAGTTTTCTCATCTGTAAAATGAGCTGGAGAAGAAAATAACAAATCATTCTAGTATCTCTGCCAAGAGACCCTCAAATGAAGTCATAAGGAGTTGGATATGACTGAAACTACTGATCATAGCAGTTCATTATTAACATTAACAACTACAACCACAAAAGGAGCATTGTATAACTTTGTCCTTTATGTCATTCAATGGGTAGAAAGTTTTTCTTTCCATAATTTTTTAGAGTCTAAAGGAAAAACTGTAGGATACAAAGTAAAGAAAGCACTTCCAGCAATTCCAAGGTATGTATAGGAGGTTAACTCCTTCATTATATTTCACATATACTGTTAATAATAAAGTCCATTTACAGGCAAGCTTCTTTGGGCATCCACACAATCATTTAGTCCTAACTTCTCTAGCATCCTGCTTATTAAATTTGACCAATCAGCAAGTATCCATTGGGCATTTATAATCATGCAAACAATGCCTATTTTGGAGGGCATTTTTCTTTGTATCCAGGGCCATGTTAGGTAATGTGAGAGATAATCAGTACTAGAAAAAAATAACAACAATGGATTCAGAGTTCAAGATGTAGATTCAGAACTCAGGTCTATGAAACTCTAGAAATTGCTCAGTATCTCTGATTTCAGTTTTCTCATCTCCAAAATGAGGGTATTTGACTAAATAAAGGATTCTTAATCTGGGGTCCATGATCTTGTTTCTTTGAATATTTTGATAACTGTTTTTCAATATAATCGATATCCTACACTATCCTATGTATGTCCATTTAAAAATATTATTCTGAGAACAGTTCCATACATTTTGTCAATTTTCTGAAGTAGACTATCACACACAAAAAGTTAACTCCTACTCTAAAAGTTAATTTACCTGAGTTCAAATCTCATTGTTGATGCTTACAACCTGTGTGACTTTGGAAAAGCCCTTTAACCCCCTTAGACCTCAGTTTCCTCTCTTGAAAAGTTGAGTACATTGGCCTATGTGACCTCCAAGTTTTTTTTTTTTCTATATCTAGATTTCTGAATTTATAATCCTACTTTATTTTATGATCACCTTCCATGTGATAAAGAAATAGCCAATAGTCTCCAAATACAAGTCATCAGCAGATTAGATGTAATTAGGTAGCCAGCCTTTGGATGCATTGAAAACAGAGTTTGAGGGGACAAACAATGGGGCAAGGATGGAGATTTGGTGCTTGGTTCAATGAATTATGTGGATTAATTAGGACAACAATCTTTTGAGTCAAGGAGTGTAAAAGGAAATAACTTGTAAAAGAGTGGAGGTATTTTCTGAAAAGTTTTGTTTGGTGTTACAGATCCAGGTGAGTTCTGCGAATGACTTTGTGTAGGTGAATTCCTTGAGTTTGTTTACCTCAATAATAAATTTTGAAATGGGGAAGAAGGAAGCAAAGATTTAAATCTGTGCATCCAGCAGGAGAGAATGAGTGAATTTGGGGTCTTAGTTCTTCCTTATAGAGTGATTTTATTATCTGAGTATGGTGATGGAAGAGCTATAATATTATATATTTATCTATATATAATCTAACCATCTATTTATCTATCTTTGTAGTTATAGAAATAGATATATAGAAAAACCTATATATACTTAAACACATATATATTTGTATATGCACATGTATATACATAGAGGAACACAAATATGTAAATATATACATTTTTAAGTATATAATTATGTGTCTGTGTATATATGTTCACAATACATATGTATGTACATATGTACATGTAAATATGTAAACTTGAAGTCAGGAAGACTCATCTTCCTGAATTCAAATTTAACCTCAGACACTTATTACCTGTATAACCTTGAATAAGTCACTTAACCCTATTTGCTTTAGATATAAATGTAGATAGATATAGTTTGCATATATGTGTATATGTATATATGTATGTATATGTATAGAAAGGTGTGTAGATGTGTGTGAAGGCAATAATAAACCACTCCTATATTTTTGCCAAAAAAATTCCAAATGGATTCACAAAAATTTGGACTTGACTGAAACAAATAAACAAGAACAATAAATATACATTCATGTTATTATTTTTGTCATTGTTTGTCTTTCATTCTCAAAGATCACTATGAAATCAGGGTCATTCATGTATTTGTGAATCTGTATATTTTTCTGAATGATACAATTCTTAATCCACAATTATATTCACTTGGGAACTTGCCATCTGTGGTGGCTTAAAAAAACTTGGGGTCAGAGAGAGCATGAGGGCAAATGGGTCCATGACAAAGAGATTCTTTTTTATCTTTTTTACTCTACTATGCTATCCAATTTTAAGCTATAGAGCTTCCCCTCAAGTAGTTTACAACTTATTTAGGGATACAGAAGAAATCAAACAAATAGCATTACAAAGTAAAATGTTATTTCTGGGAATAGAAAAGCCATATTAAACTACAGTTATCATTTCCTGCAAGGCATTTCTTTTTAATTCTTTTTTTAAAAACTATTCTGTATTCATATTATCTCCCTTTCAACCACTCATTCACATGATGGGTAGGGAAAGGGAATAAAATGAAAAAAAAAAAAAAAGCTAGTAATAAATATGCATAGTCAAGGAAAAATAGTTTCCAATATAGGTTATGCCCAGAAATGTATTTCTCATTCTGCTTCTTGTACCTATCACTATTCTAATAGGAGGTGGATATCATGCATCATAATCATTCTTCCAGAACTGGTCCCCAGCACTTAGCATAGTACCTGACTTACAGTAGGTATTTAAATATTCTTTTCTCCCCCTTACTTTTTAAAAAAGCTTACTTTAAAAAATCTTACTTAAAGAAGATTATAATATTGCTTCTTTAATTTTGCTTACCACTAATCCCACCTTGACTCCCTTAAGAAACAGATAATTAATGCTAAGAAATTATTAATGCTTAGAAGCAGCCATTGGGAGCCCAGGACTAGCTGAATTTGGCCAGAACCTCATCCTGAACCAGAGGAGCTTTCACCTGTGGGACAGGTGGGGAGTCAGGGAGCTCAGTGTGGGAAGACAGAGAGAACTCCAGCTGATCAGGAACACCAGGACCAGCTGTGCTGCAGCTCCTCAGCTTTGGGTGAGAAGGAACCAGAGCTGGGTGAGTAAGGGGCAGTGGGCAGGGATGCTGCTGGCTGTGGGCACTTTCAGGAGGGGCAGCTTTTGATTTGGAGTTCCAGGTATGATGGGAGAGCTGAAGTGAAGCTTGAGACACCATCCCCCCATCCCATCTTGTTCTTGTTGTTCTTCATTCTTCTTCTTTCCTTCTTCCTTTTTCCTCCTTCTTCCATTTTCCTTCTTCTTCTTCTTCTTCATACTAATAATACATGCAAAGAAGAAAGAACTCAACCATGAAACTTACTATGGGAAAAGGAAAGACCAGAGTTCATCTTCAGAGAAGAGTGATGGGAAAACAAACAAACAAACAAACCAAAAAACTTCTACCCCAAAGAGTAACATTAAATGGCTCCTTATCCAGAAACTATAGAACTCAAAAAAGACTTTAAAAACCAAAAGAGATAGAGGAAAAACTAAAAACTAAATAAAAACCATCCAAGAAAAACAGGAAAATTATGAATAAAAAGTTAACCTACTAGAAAAAGAGAGTCTTTTTTTTTTTTTTTTTTTGCTTTTTTTGCTGAGGCAATTAGGGTTAAGTAACTTGCCCAGGGTCACACAGCTAGGAAGTGTCTGAGATCAATTTTGAACTCAGGTCCTCCTGACTTCAGGGCTGGTGCTCTAACCACTGCACCACCTAGCTGCCCCATTTATTTATTTATTTTTGCTGAGACAATTGGGGTTAAGTGACTTGCCCAAGGTCACACAGCTAGGGAATGTTAAGTGTCTGAGATTAGATTTGAACTCAGGTCCTCCTGACTTCAGGGCTGGTGCTCTGCCCACTGGGCCACCTAGCTGGACCTGAAAAAGAGAGTATTAAAGAAGAAAATAATTCTTTGAAAATCAGAATTATACAAGGGGAAACCAGTGAAGTGATAAAATACCAAGAAATAACAAAGCAAAATATAAAGAATGAAAAATGTGAACAAAATGTGAAACATCTTGTAAGAAAAACAACAAATCTAGAGAATAGATTAAAAAGAGAAAATGAAAGAATAATTGGAGTACCTGAAAGATGTGACCAAAAAAAAAAAAAAAAAACAACCTTGACGTATTAATGTAAGAAATAATCCAAGGAAATTTTCCTGGAATGAAAGAACAAGAGGGGAAAGTAGAAATAGGAAAAAATCTACCAATTACCACTTCAAAAAGATCCTTTATGGGAAACATAGAGGAATAATTATTGCTGAATTTTGAAACCCCTTGATCAAAGAAAAAAAAATCAAGAAACAAAAAAAAAAATTCAAATATTCTATATTTAGAGCTATAATTAGAATTGTATGGGATTTATCAGTAGCTACAATAAAAAATCACAGATCCTGGCATCATATATACTAACAATCAGAAGAACTAGCCCTGTGGCCAAAAATATCATATCCAGCAAAATTATCCATAATGTTAAATGAAAAATTTTACATTCAATGAATTTTTAGATTTTCAGGACTTTATCTCAATTAAACCCAAACTTAATAGAAAATTTAAAATATAAGAACCAAATGCTTTATGTTTGTTACAGGGAGATGTATACCACATTTTAAGACTGACATCAATAATTGGGTAGCTCAAAAGAAAGATTGAGGCATAATTGAGTATGATCTGACTCTAAAAAGTAGAAGTTTAGGAAAAAGTAAAAGTAATAATCATGTTATGTTAATGAAGTGCAGAAGAAGAATAGACACAGGCATTAGAAGGGGGAGGAGAGCTCATAGTTCTGAAAACCTACTCATAAAGGGAATAGGTTCAACAGGCAACATTACATATACACCATGAAGGATGTAGGTACTCTACAAAATCTATAAAGAAATGGAGGGAATAGAATAAGGTGGGGTATAGAAGGGTGTGTAGAATTATGGTAATGCTGTAGATTAATGGGAAAGGGATAAACAGAGAAGAGTGGCTATACATAAAATGGAATACAGTGGGGTGTTTAGATTAACAGGAGTGGGATAAAGTATGTAGGTTAATGGGAATGGGATGATGAAAGGAGGGAAGGATGGGGGAAGAAGATAAAGGAGGGAGGGATTCATGGGTGGGGTGAGTTAAGTAAAAGGAAGGCAAATTAAAGAGAAGAATTAAAGTATAAGAGTTAACAGGGATAGGAAATAAGAGATTTACACAAACACTACAAAAAAGATCAGAAATAGAATTTATTAGAAAAAAAATCTTCAAGTCAAACAAAGATTTAATTGAGAAAGAAATCTCCATTATATGTCAGTCATATTAATTTTGTTTTAAATGCATGTTTACATATGGGTAAATGTGTGTGTGTATATGTGTATGATATTTCTGTGTTTAATTAGCCTGCTTGGGGATGGGGGGGAAAGAATAAAGTTAAAAGTGCACATCAGATGCATTGTTGGTGGAACTGTGAACGGATCCAACCATTCTGGAGAGCAATTTGGAGCTATGCTTAAAAAGTTATCAAACAGTGCATACCCTTTGACCCAGCAGTGTTTCTACTGGGCCTATATCCCAAAGAGATTTTTAAGGAGGGAAAGGGACCCACATGTGCAAAAATGTTTGTGGCAGCCCTTTTTGTAGTGGCAAGAAACTGGAAATTGAAAAGATGCCCATCAATTGGAGAATGGCTGAATAAATTATGGTATATGAATGTTATGGAATATTATTGTTCTGTAAGAAACGACCAACAGGAGGATTTCAGCGAGGCCTGGAGAGACTTGCATGAACTGATGCTCAGTGAAATCAGTAGAACCAGGAGAACATTATACACAGCAACAAGACTATACGATGATCAATTTTGATGGACATGGTTCTCTTCAACAATGATGTGATTCAAACCAGTTGTGCTGCGATGAAGATAGTCATATACATCCAGAGAGAGGCCTGTGGGAACTGAGAGTGAACCACAACACAGCATTTTAACGCTTTCTGTGAATATTTCCATGCATTTTGTTTTCCTTCTTAGGTTGTTTTTTTCTTCTTCTCTTTCTAGCTCTGATGTTTCTTGTGCAGTAAGATAACTGTATAGATATGTATACATGTACTGTATTTGTCATATAATTTATCCTATCTAGCATGTATTAGATTACCTGTCATCTAGGGGTGGGGGCTGGAGGGAAGGAAAGGAAAAGCTTGGGAAAAAAAAAAGTTTTTTTGCAAAGGTCAATGTTGAAAGGTCACTCATATGTTTTGTAAATAAAAAGCTTTATATAAAAAAAAAGTGCACATCAGAGAGCAAAAGAATAATCTATAAGGAAGCAAAGGAAAGAGGGACACTTATGAATATAATCTTTCCTATTATTATCTATGATTTCTTGAAATGTAAATTTATTGGTATATATTTTGTTATAACAATGTTCTGCTGGGCAGGTGACAATATTTTGTTTTGGTTTTTTATTTACCTTTTCTCTCTTGCTTTTTCTATTCTGTTTTTTTTTATTTATTTTTTTATTTTGTATTCCCCTCAATTAAAACTAACAAAAATGCTGAAACGGGAGTCAGGAAGACATGAGTTCAAATTTGGCATCAGACATTTGCCAATTGTAAGTCACTTAATAGCTGTTATCTCAGTTTTCTTATCTCTAAAATGCGGATTAATCATATTACCTACTTTCCAAGGTCAATATGTGCAAAGCACTTAGCACAATGCCTGGCACATAGTAGGTGCTTAAAAATACTTGTTTCTTTCCTTTCTCTCAATTATAAAATAAATCAAGGGGATGGGTGGTGAATAGGGGGGAATGGTCAGGTATGAGAGTACACAGTAGTTAGAAATAAATATAATGTGTTTGGCTATAAGTTAGGCAGCCTTCCTAACCCTGAGATAAATGCCAGAAAAGCTCATTGGTGAAATAATTTTATGCCTATTGGGTTCTTCATAAAAAAAAAAAAATCTTTTCTTATCAAGTATGGATTCTGTGACTAGGATAATGAAAATGCAGAGGTGTTTGCAAATGTAGTGGATAGAATGCTTAAATTGTCCCAAACATACAAAGAGATATATTTTTAGCAAGGCTGTGTGTCTGTATAATAAAACAAGAAGGGGATTTCCCTTATAAGTACCAGACTTTAGATATTTATTGAAAATGAAACTTTTCTATCTGATTTTGATTGAGCTAAGGCTTCTGAAATATTATCAATTTATAAGGAATAGGGTAGTGGGTGAAACAACCCAAATGGCAGTTAAAGAAACAAGAAGTATTAATCCCAAAGGATGCTTTCACTGCAAATGACCACAGTATACCTCTAAAATGACGACCTAAGAAGAAGGAAAGAAATTGGTTGTAGTGGTCTTTTTATTTATATGGTAGAATCAGATCTGTGCATTTGTCTTTCTCCTGGGTAGATTTCTATCATTCTGGGAGCCATCCCCATCAACTGCAAAGATAGCACTTTTCAAAGCTGGTCTTACAAAAGCATGCTTGTCTCTACAACTATGAATATATTCTCTAGCAATTGGGAAGGAGCCCATTCTGCAGCTGGGCCACTGAAGAATGAACCAGACAAATAGGTACTAGTCCCTTGGGATACAAAGGCAGAAAATATAGAAACTGTGCTCTCAAGGAACTCACTTACACTTTGTGATGGAAGGAAGGGGAGTGTGGGTGGGTGGCTGATAATACAAAAATGGGAGGTCAACTGCAAGATGTTTATAACATGTAATGGCTCAAATCTCCATCTTCACTATTGCTCAGCAACTGAATTGCCCTCTTATTCTTCTAAGAAGATTGAATCCAATCAAAGTGCATTCTCCCACTTCTTGATGCTTTTCAACCTCTCAAAATATTAGGATTATAAGATAATAGATTAGGAGCTAGAAGTGTTATTACTGATCTATTCAACCTTTTAATAGATAACAAAACACTGTATCACATTATTCTCACCCATTTATTCTTCTCACTAGCCCTCAGAGAAAAAGATATATTCCTCTTTGCTAAAGCTAACTTGTTCAGACATACTCTCCCCAAATCCAAATATTTGTCAAACCCTATTGATTCTCCCTTCCCCCTCATATGAGTTCTTCTCTGCTCCTAACACCTACATTCTAAGTCAGGTTCTCATTACCTCTCAATTGGGCTTTTGAAATAATTTCTTATCTATTCTTCCTATCTTTAGTCTCTCTTTAGTCTATATATCTTCTATCTAGCTTTTGTATCTCACTGACAAAATGAAAAAAGCATGTTTAACAAATCATATCATTCTCTTTAAAAAAAAAAGTCTTTCACGAAACTTTTATTTAGCTTGCAAGCCTTCACAATCTATCTTTTTTGTTTCTCTTGAACTTTTTAAAAATTTTATTAATTTTATTTTAAAAAAAAAAGGAATACAGAACAAAAAAGGAAGACAGAACAAACTAAAACAAAACAAAACAGAACATTGTCATATGCCCAGCAGAACATCAGGGAGGATTCAAAATATATAACAATAAATTACCAGTTCTTCACAATATATCTTCAACTCATCTTTATATATATTTTTTTAATAGGATCAAAGATTTAAATCTGGAATTGACTTTAAAAATCATCTGGTTTACTGCCTTCATTTTACAAGAGAAGAAACTGAGAAAAGACTTGCCCCAAATCTCATAGATATAGGACTTGAAACTAGGTTTTTAAGGGGTTCTTTTAGCCATCATTTATTTCAGCTGCATCATATTTCATTCTAAACTATATCCAAAGTGAATTACATTTCATCTTCTTTTTCATCTTGTCTCCCATTTCCATGTGTATTCTACCACAATTTTTGAAGCCTGGAATTTATTACCACCTTCTCCTTCCTTTTCTCTCTGATATCATATGTTCCGTAAAGGCTTCTTCTTGAATATTCTTTTTTTTGTTTGTTTGTTTGTTTTGTTTTGTTTTGTTTTTTTGCTGAGGTTAAGTGACTTGCCCAGGGTCTCACAGCTAGGAAGTGTTAAGTGTCTGAGATCATATTTGAACTCAGGTCCTCCTGACTTCCTGGCTGGTGCTCTATCCACTGCATCACTTAGCTGCCCCCTTCTTGCATATTCTAAACCACCTTGTCTGAAAGTTATTTAAAATAATATCTTAGAACCATAGATCTGGAACTAGAAAATACCTCAGACATCATGAAATGAAAATGTCTCATTTCAAAAATGAGTAAACAGGTTGGTAGAAGTTAAGATACTTGTCTAAAGTCTATACTTGTCTATACTACTTGTCTATAGATTGTAGGTATCCTTAAACTTTTTGTTGTACTTAGCCTAAACTGAATGTTGTTCCCTGAACTTATTATTTTCACTGTGAATTACATTTATGTCTGTACATGTTGTTACCTTTTTTTAATTGTTTTTTTAATTTCTAGTTCCTTGTATGGCATATCTCTCTTTGTATTCATAGTCCCTCGCAGTCTATTTTGTAGATGGAAGATAATAAATAAATGCCTCTAGAAATTAAAGAATTGAAAAGGTGTCCAAAGGGTCAAAAAGTAATATTTATAAATATAGATCAAAGAGCCTGGGATTCTTTTGCCTGGAGATGAGAAAAATGAGAAATGATTTAATAACATTATTTAAGTATATGAAAGGATCTCACACTGAGAACAGATATTTTCCATCCTCAGAAATCACTGAACAAGGGGGAATAGAGATTATGTTAGTTATACAGGTAGAGATTAAACCAAAAAAACCTCGTTTCCAAGGAAAATTACAGGCTAATCTCATGAGATGGAACTTTTTAGAAATAAGGTACATTTGACTTTCCCTGAGGTATCCCACCTAAAGACAAAGAAAGGAATGGAGGAAGAATCTCTTTCAGGGAAGCACTCTTAAGTGTTTCAGTATTACACCTCCCCCCCCAAAAAAAAGATATTAAATTCTCTTTTTTCTAATTTTTTCTTCTGAGCTTTGTTGACACCCAAATTCAGTGATGGTTTCTATATACAAGGAATAGAAAGTCAATATTATATGTAAAGCTATAATATGTAAAACTTGATTTTTAAATTTATATTTATGTAAATATTATATAACATATTTATATACTTTATTATATAATACATGTTTATATATTTTATATAAAATTATGATTTATTTATATAATAATTTTATATAATTTATTTTATAATATATATATTTATATAATAAATTCAATAACATATTATCAAACTTTCTCCGCATGCTCTACTGGAAACATGAACAAACAACTAAATAGCATAGTGGATAGAACATTGGACCTGGGAAGTCAAAGAGCCAAATTTAAATCCTACCTCAGATGTTTAATAGCTATGTGACACTGCATAACCACCTAACTTCTTTCTCATTATTTTATTAGTAAAATGGAGAAAATTATGCCATCATGAACAGGATTGTTACAAGGATCAACTGAAATATTAAAAGCAGAGTGCTTTGCTCATACTATGTAAAGGTTAGCTACTATTATTTTGTCATTAATATTATTATTCCTGCACATATTTAATCTATATCAGATTGTTTTGGGGAGGAGAAATGCAAGGGAAGGAAGAAGAAATACTCAGAACATAAAGTCTTAGAAAAATGAATGTTGAAAACTATATATGTATTTGGAAAAATAAAATACTATTGAAAATAAATGTGGAAATATATTTAGAAGAATTGCACATATTTAACCTATATTGGATTTCTTGCTGTCCAGGGGAGGGAGGAAAGGGGAAGGAAGGGAGAAAAATTTGCAACACAAGCTTTTGCAAGGGTGAATGCTGAAAACTATCTTTGCATATAGTTTTGAAAAATAAAAAGCTATTATTATAAAAAAGAGAAGTAGCAATAAAAAATAAAATATAAAAAAGCACAAGGTATCAAATATTCCATCAAGATTTAATTCTTTATGTAAAAATAAACAGGGACATCCATATGATTAGTATGCAAGTTTGCTTTCCACTTTAGTCAATAGTAAAGTTACTTATATCCTAAAAATATTATTCCTTTCTCTAAGGTACATTTTAAATATTTCAATAACTCTCTTTCCTTTCTTTTTCTTAACAACTACTATCACACATACACACACAACAACAACAACACAACAAACTAAAAACATTGTCCCCAAATGAAAGAAAAAGAAAAAAAAAAAACATTAAATACATGTACCCTTTGTCTCAAAACCCTTGGGTTTGGGTATGGAACTCTTCTTCCTGATGGAAATAAATGCCTTGTCCTGAATGAAGAATACAGAACAGGACAGAGCTCGTGAAAGTCAGGAGAGCTTCAGTTCTCAATCAGTGCCCTTTGAGAATCTTCAAGTTTCAAGTCTTTACCACTCTTTGGTTACCTAATTGATTCAGGCATTCTGGTGTCCAGTGTCAAGAGGGAAGATGGAGGAGGTCAGCCCCACTTCAGGTTTCTGGAGGAAAAGATTCTGGGAGGAAACAAGAATAGCTGATAGTTTCCATCATATTCCTATTGCCTGCTTGCTGCATAACAGACATTAGGGAGTTTTCTCTTGATATTGAAATCAAAGATAATTTATCTTAGTTGAGCTGATTTATTTCATTCCTAATAGGAGAGCTTCTTCCCTTTGCATGGTCTGTTACATATTCTTCTATATACCCCTTCTCTGATTCCTATTTGTTGTAATTTGAAAAAATGATGTTATTTTTCTTTTCGCTGTGTGCATCCCAATGCCAATTTACTGGGAAAGGGGTCAAGCCTTGGACAAAGAACTTGGGGTTTCCTCTTTACCTAATAATAATGACAAAGTGATCTGAAGTTAGATGGACTGATCACATCCTCTGGACTAATAATATTTAAGATAGCTGATAGGTACCCATTCTCTTTGAGGAGAGTGGTGATCTCTGGCCCTGATGTTTTATTACCCTTCCTATCAGGAATTAATGCCTACATTGAAGAAGAAGGGAGAATAGAGAGACAGAGAGAGAAAGAGAGTGTCAGAGAGAGAGAAAAAGAGAGGGAGAGAGAGAAAGAGAGAGAGAGAGAGAGGAGGGAGGAAAAGGAAAGAAAGAAAGAAAGAAAGAAAGAAAGAAAGAAAGAAAGAAAGAA
>JAJPUD010000641.1:50576-81659 GCA_023553655.1 Myrmecobius fasciatus
GCATGAACTGATGCTGAGTGAAACGAGCAGAACCAGGAGATCATCATGCACAGCAACAACAGTATTACATGATGATCAATTCTGATGGACATGGCTCTCTGCAACAAAGAATTGTCTCAAACCAGTTCCAATTGTTCACTGAAGAAAACCATATACACCCAGAGAGAGGGATATGAAATATGGACCACAACGTAACATTTTCATGATCTCTATTGACATTTGCTTGCATTGTGTTGCCTTTCTCTGATTCTTTTTTTTTCTTGTAGATAGGATTTTTCTTGCATAACTTCTCAAGCATTTCAACATTATTAACATGTAGTGGACTTCCTGCCATCTAGGGGAGGGGAGGGGACTGGGGGTAAAATTTGTATTGGAAAGCTTTGTAAAGATCAAGGTTGGGGAACTACCCATACATACGTTATACAAATAAAAAGCTTAAAATAAATAAATAAATAAATAAATAAATAAATAAATCTGGAAAAATGGGTAATGTGCAGATTGTAAAGGGCTTTAAATTTTAGACTGATGACTTTATCCTAGATCCCAGAAGCAACAGGGATCTCCTACTGAATCCATATCTGGGCTTTACATAGAATCTCTGATGTATAGATAGATAGATAGATAGATAGATAGATAGATAGATAGAGATATAGGTATATATAGATAAAGATGGGTGGATATAGATATAGATAGGTAGATACAGATACATATATCTGTATCTACCTATCTATATCTATATCTATCTATATGGAGAGAGAGAGAGGGAAAGAGAGAGAGAGAGAGAGAGAGAGAGAAGGGTGTGTGTGTGTGTATGTGTATGTGTGTGTGTGTGTATGTGTGTGTGTGTGTGTGTGTGTGTGTGTGTGTGTGTGTGTGTGTGTAACCCTGGCTCATTTTTCGAGTGTGCTCAGTTTGGCTAATGTGGAGCTTGCTACCTCACCTAACATAGGGATAGGAGTAGCATCCTTTGGCTTTTTGAATCTTTAAAAAAGTGAGACCTGAACTGGATGCCCTTTTCCAACATCTTTTCCAAGAGTCCTATCTTCTTTCCCTCATGTGGACTCTAAAGCTGAACCATGAGAAGGAATGGTACTTTCCTTCTCCTATTCTCCCTTTTTTTCACCAGTTCTGACTTCAAGAAATGGGCATAGCAGTATTTGTTTCTGTTCTTTGTTGTTTGCCCCCAGGATCAGGTGCTAAAGGTAATCCCCTTTGATGGGATGAAAACTTTGGCAACCATGGCAACCTTGGCAACCTTGGATTGCAGATTCCTAGCAAAGAAACCTGAGAAGTCTGTGCCCTGGGGCTTGAGTCTGATGGAGATTTTGGTTTTAGAACTGGGACTGTTCTCTATGGGATTTAAACTCTATGGGACTCTATGGGAATTAAGCTAAATTGTAAATTTAATCCCTTACCTAACATGGTACAGGGGGCAGGTGAATTATGCCTCCTACATGTTAAGGAAATTATGCTTGGATTTATATGATCCCACCTTTTGAAATGCATATTATTTTGTACAAGAATTACTGTGTTGTGCACATTTCAGAGACCAGGAGACAATAAGATTTCTCTGTTCTCTGTTGGTCTCCTGGTCTTGGCTGCATAATGTTCCTGGCTAACAGCTTCTTGTTTTCATCTTTTCAAAAGTACTTTCGGGCCATCTCAGCTCCTTTCTGATACAATATAGAGATGAGAAAACCTCTCTTTGATAAGAACAGAATGATGGGTAACTCTTTAGTTGTAGCCAGGGGCATAATGCACCAAACTTCACTTAGTTTGTGGTCTGTGAAATAAAACGGTCATGTCCTCTAAGGTCTCATCAATAATCCTGATGTTGTTTGACCTTTGTTCTTGAAGAGGGCCATGACATCAGGGAGATGATGTTATAACCTGCAAGTGAATTGGATTTAAGTGAGGGAGGGCTGTGGAAAGCCTCTCTTTCCCCTCCAGAGACAGGTGGGTCCAGTATCCAGGTCAAGATGACTAGAGATGACCCTGAATTACAATGCAAAATTTTGGCCTTTATAAACTAAGGTCTTTAACAGGTCTCAGTTTGACTGAGGCAACAGCATAAATAATTTTATGAATAAAAGCCAGGCAGAGTGCTCCCAACTTTTAGAAAAATAATTATGTCTCATAAAGCTTTGTCAGAAATAATGTTCTAACTTAGAGTTGAAAATTCTGAAACACCTCTTTGGCTTGATACTTAAATGAACTGAAGCCAGCACAAAGAGAATGGAAAGCTACAAAGTCAATAATCATTATCGATTTAATACTGATTATTGCCTTTATTGTGCATGTTACATGAGGGAAGGGAGGAAAAAACAAACAACAAATGAACAAAGACCAAAACAAAGTTTGACTTCAGTATTAAATAGAAAACTTCAAGGTTGTGAATCTGGATGAATAGAAAAATAACTAATAGTGTCATCAGTAGAAATGAGAAGTTCACAAGAGGGATAGATTTTGGGGGAAAGATAATGAGTTCTATTTTGGACATGTGATTAAATATCCATTATATGAAAGCACGATGTGAGGAACTGAAGCTATCTAGAGAAAATAAGACCCATGCTCCATTCCCATGTTGGTTACTATTTATTAGGTGTGTGTATTATCTATCATATCATATCTAGTTATCTGTCAAATTTGGGAATGATTAAGTATATAGGAGAGGTCAAAGAAAGTGGGCTGGCAGTATCAAAGAAAGGGACATCACTTCCAAAGGTAAAAGGAGGGTAGAAAAGGAATGCCGATAAGTGAATAAAATAGAGCTGTCTATATAAATCAAGTAAAACCATTTTTATTGACTATACTTATTGAATTTTAGCAAAATAATTCTTTCTGGGCCTCAATATGCTCCATTTTAAAATGACTAAATCTCTAGGTTCCCTTACAACATGGACACTTTCTGTTGTAAGCTCTCTTGCATTTGAAGACTCAGTATTCTATGTTTCAAGGCCACTTTCAGTTGTAATGTCCTATGTTCTAGGTTCTAAGTTTTCTTCCAATTCTAACATCTTTTGAGATGTAACTGATAATAGTGAATAAGCAGGTATATCTTTTAATATTATACTTATAAAATGATAAACCCAAACAAAAATCCTTATTCTGAGTCCTCTGCCCACAACTCAAACTAAATAGTTAACAATTTATATAAATTGAGTCTTAGAACTATAAGACTCTTTATATTTAGAGGCATTTTATTATTATTATTATTTTTGCTTTTTGCTGAGACAATGGGGGTTAAGTGACTTTCCCAGGGTCACATAGCTAGGAAGTGTTAAGTGTCTGAGACCAGATTTGAACTCAGGTCCTCCTGACTTCAGGGCTGGTGCTCTCTCCACTGGACACTTTATATTTAAATCTTACTCCCAAGTAGTTGCCAAATATCAAAACAAGGAATTTATGATTATAAAGAGCCAACATGATTTTATCAAGAAAAAATTTTTTATTAATTTTATTAAAATTTTATTAATTTTATTAAATATTTTATTAAATTTTATTAAAATTTTATTAAACATTAGAGCAGTTCAAAAGAAATGGACTCCTTAAAGAGATCATGCCTTTCTCTTCCTTAGATAGCTATAAACAGAGATTGAATGATTTGTTGGGTATGTTATTCTGGAGATTCCTTCATGTATGGCTTGTATTAGATATGGCCACTAAGGTCTTTTTCAGCTTGAAAATTCTGTGATTCTTGTGTTTCCCTAGTTGAAAGTGTGGTCATTTTTTTTTTACCTTCCCCTTATTTTTCTAAATTATATCTCTTTTAATTACATTTGAAAGACTCTATGCAAATTCAGTTCTTAACAGCCCTTGCTGGTTTCACTTCACTCTTAACAAGGAGTCTGTCATTTCTTTATTTTCATATGTGGTCCAGAAATACAAATTGTATTTTCCCTTCGCATCTTCTTAACCTACTTCCAGCCTCTTCATCTTTGCTTTAAAAATAAATGTGTATGTGTTTTCAGAAATGGTTGTGTGTGAAAGAAATATTGTTCTCTTTTAATGAGCTAATCAGTTTTATAAATAAGTGCCTGTATCTGACCAGCAGTAATTTTCATTTTTACCAACCCACACTCTCCTCTGCAGAAACTCAGGCAAAATAATAAAATAAAATAAAATAAATGGATAAACATCAGAGAAAGCATTCTTCTTGCTGGAAGAGTGGATATTTGTTATAACAAAAGTCTTTATCAAGAACTTCTCCTTTACCAAGTCAGGCTTCATAATATATTTTTTAAGGAAGTAGAAAAAAATTCCATCTCTATGATAGAAAATGTTCTACAACAAAGCTTACATACAAAAGACACATTTAAATAAAATTTGGAAACTTTTGAAAAAAATTCTTTCTTTTCACACATTTCCAACATGGGCAATTCACAGTTCATTTTTAAAATTGCATCTACATAATGAAAAATCTGGAGAGATTTCACTAAGCCCCTTGCATAGTTTTTTAATTCCAATAAATCTAGCTCTCTTTCTCAAATTCCATAATGATCCTATTTAATTTTTTTATCAGTACTATTCCCCCCCTTAAGATATTTGCAGTGATGAACCAGGTAAATAGATTGTCTATCTGAATGGACATCATAGATTTGGTTTAAAATTAATTACTGGCCACTTTTATTTTCTCTATGTGGATTATTAGGTTTTATTCTTTTGAATTTGAATCAGTGTTTGAGAATTTGATGTAATCAACAAAATATCACCTGAAAACAATAAAATTAGTACTATTCATTGCCCTTTCCTTCCAAACCTTCTTTTCTTCCTCACTTCTCTATTACTGGTGAAAGCATGAACACAGTTACCCAGGCTTACAATTTATTTGCCCATCCTCAATTCTTCAGCCCCTTTATTCAATCAGCTGTCAAATCCTGCTATTTCTATATCCACTGTATCCTTGATCTACATCTGTCCCTTTCTCTTCCATGACACTACCAATACTGTGGTACATGCCCTTGTTATCTCATACCTAAGCTATTGCAATGTCCTGTTAGTCAATCTGCTTACTTCAAGTTTCTCCACATTCCCAATCTGTTTTCCATTCTGCTTATTAAATTAATCTGCCTAAAGCACAAACTGACCTTATCACTTTTCCCCATTCCTCTCCCCCTACTCAATGGCTCTATATTGAATCCAGGATCAAATATAAAACCCTCTGACTTTTAAAGAACTTCTTAATCTGGCCCCTTCCTCTATTTCCACTCTTATATGTACATCCTCCAATACTTTATCATCCAGTGACACTAGACTACTTTCTGTTCCTTGAACGAATTTCAAACCAATCTATGATGCCCATTCAGATGGACAGTCCATTTATCTGGTTCATTACTGCAAATATCTTGGGGGGGGATAGTACTGATAAAAAAATGAAATGGGATCATTATGGAATTTGAGAAATAGAGCTAGATTTATTGGAATTAAAAAACTATGCAAGGGGCTTAGTGATTTCTCTCCAGATTTTTGACTATGTAGATTGTCTCCAGGATCAAATATAAAACCCCCTGACTTTTAAAGGCCTTCTTAATCTGGCCCCTTCCTGTATTTCCATTCTTAAATTTACATCCTCCAATACTTTATCATTCAGTGATGCTAGATTACTTTCTGTTCCTTGAACATGACATTCTATGCTCTGATTTCAAATATTTTCACTTGTTCTTCTCCATGAATAGAACTCTCCCCCCCCCCCATTTTTCCTCCCTGATTTCCCTGGCTTCTTTCAAGTCTCAGCTTTAGTCCCACTGTTTGCAAGAAGACTTTTTCCAATTCTTTTTAATCTTACTGCCTTCCTTCTAAGAGTATAATCAATTTATCTTGAATATATCTTATTTGTACCTGTGCTTTTTAAAAATATTATTAGCCATACTAGTCTCTGAGCCCCTTTAGAGATGATATGGTTCTTTGTCTTTGTATCTTAACTCTTAATACTCTCAGGATTTAGTCTGGTATATAATAGGTATTTTAGAAATACTGATTAAATGACTAATCCATCTTCCATTTCATCTCTGTACTTCACATTGTTAATGAGATAAACTTGGAGTGAGGAAACTATCATTTAAATTCTGCCTCTGATACTTACATAGCTACATCATTATGAGCAAGTCTCTTCATCTCTCCGAGTCTCAGTTTCCCCTTTCATAGAAAAAAAGTTATCAATCAGCACAGTGCTTCCCTTGCAGGGTTGTTAAGGAAATCAAATGAGATCATGTTTGCATTGAGCTTTGGAAGCATCCAAAATACTACAGAAATGTTAGCTATTATGATGATGGCAATGTTTTGGGGAAAGACTGCATGCTCAGCCACTCTATTCCCTTTTTTTTTCTCAATACAAGTAAATAGTTGGCAGAACTCAAATTTGGGGATACTGCTACAATGACGCATTTAACCTTTCTCTTTCAGGCTGTTATATATAGCAGGGTAAACTGTGAACCTCTTTCCCTTTGAAAATGATGCTACCCTGAGGGCTTAGTCACTTTCTGAGGCTTTTTCAAGGAGCTGTGATACTTGGCTTTCTTTGAAATGAGTACAGTTATTGAAATAGTAACCAATGCAGCTGCTTGGTGGATTGGCACTGGAAAACGAGACAAACTGGGAGCTTTTCTCTCCAATTAATCTATTTGTATATAGATTTTTTTTTAAATTAACAGATTGGGGGTGAAGACAGATGAGCAAAACTGGAGAGAAAAGAACAGGTTTGACTTTTTTTAAAACTAAATTTTGGATTGTATGATTCTTAAGTTAAAAAAAGTTGCTTCTGCAGGGAAACTTGATGATGACAAAAATTTTCTCAGGATTGATGTTTAGCTCATTAAATCTCAACTTATGAATTTTACAAAAGTGTATAAAGATTTTTTTCAAAGAGCAATGTGTGTTGTGAGAAGCAGCCCTTCACTGTGGGTAGAGTTCTGGAAACCATCCATTCTTTAGAGTCAGGAGGACTTAAATTTCAATTCTATTTCACAGAATTATCTCTGAGCCTCAGTTTCTGCATCTATAAATTATGGTGATAATATTTGCTATGTATATCTCACAGGATTATGTATCTTAAATGAGATAATGTACCTAGAGAGTTGTGCACACTCTAAAGCAATAGATAAATGTGAGTTATTATTCATGTTTACTACCTGTAAGACATTGGACAAGTAATTTAACCTCCCTGGACACCAGTTTTCTCATCTGAATAAAAGAATGGGTTCAACTAGATATTCTCTGAAAGCCCTTCAAGCACCAATTCTATGACCTCTGCAAAGCTCTAGAGCTGAAACATCCAAAAGAAACTATCTTGTATAATCTCTTAATTTACAAATGAGGAAACTGAGGACCATGGAGATTAAATGAGTTTTCTGAATCATTCAGGTAGCAAGAATCAAAGGAAGGACTTGAATCCAGGTCCTCTAATTCAAAAGATATCCAGAGATGGAAGAAACATCCGAGGTCAAATAATCCAGTCTCCTAATTTTACACTTATGTACCTTGGTTGGTTAAGTGTCTTGCCAAAGGTCATATAGGCACTAAATGATTTTTATATGAGACCTATTGACTCCAGTCAGTGTTCTTTCCTCAGTATCACACTACTTCTTTTATTATAGAGGGATCTAATATTGCTTCCACTCTGAAGAGTTTTTTTTAATTGTTGTCACTTCTCCAAAGGCTGTCATCTACACTTGGAATAATCCTACTGCTCCTAGAGAACGCCAAGGAATGATGTCTTTAAAAACAACCTTATTATTTCCAACACTTCCTACATGACAGGACAAAAATACCCTTCGAACAGAGTCCCAATTCGAGTCTTGTATTTCCAGCTTGAGCTGGAGCCAGAAAAGGGAAAGCTCAAGCAAAAAATCTTCACATCTTACAGGCTCCAAGAGAATTTGGAGGCATTGAGCCTGGGTGTCTTGGATTAATTACTTCACACATCCCTGAGCATGGCCATTGCCTTCTTCCAGTCCATTACACACATTTCTGACCTCTTTGTTTTCATTTCCTACATGTGACACTGAGTTTCTCCTTTCCCACAACTATACCCTAGTCTGAGACTATGCGTGTAGTTGTTTGCTGCCCGATGGCTCACAGAATGTAGTTCTAATTCTTGCTTCTGACTCATTTCCCAAGTTCTCCTATGTGCCTCTACTAAATTCTTTTTGACCAGGAAGTATTTTCCACCTTTTCAAAATTACAGCTCAAGAATTATATTTGGAGGGAGAATTCCTAACTAAACAAGGGTTTGCCTTCATTACATATAGAGTCAAGCCCTCCAGGAAGTGATATCTTAATGAGGGAGACCATATGGCCAAAATGGAAGTGATTATCTTTCCTCCTAAACCCTCCCTTCTTCTTAACCCCCTTGTTATTGTCCAGGGTACCACCATCCTTTTTCTCATCTAGTCTTGGAACCAACTGGTTAAGCTTGATTCATCACTCTTTCCCATCTTCCATATCCAATCAGCAATGAAATATTGTCATTTTTGCTTCCCAAATACAACTTATTCTCTTGTCTACAACAATTCTGCTACAAGCCCTCATCCCCTCAAATTTGGACCATTACAATTGCTTTTTGATTTGGGCTCTTTACTTCTTTTCTTCCCCATTCTAATCCAACCTCCTCTCCACTATCAAATTTAATCTTCTTGATACACAGGTCTGACCCTGTCATTCCCCTATTTAATCAACTCCAGTGGCTCTGTATTGCCTCCATGATCAAATTTAAAATCTTCTGTTTAACTTGTAAAGTCCTTCATAACATGTCTCCTTCCTCACTTATTTCATTAGATAACCAGCTCCTTGAGAGCAGAAATTATTTTTTGCCTTGTATTGCCAGTACTTAGCTCAATGCTCCACACACCTAATACATGCTAGTAGATTGACATACATATGGATAGTAAAGGGAAGGTTATTTTGTTGGGGAAGTCACTGAAACTTGGGGTCAGTTGGAGAAGAAGCAGAGAACCAGCAGTTTTAGAAAAAAATGCATTGGATATGGAAAGTTGGAGGTTAGGAGAAAACATTTCAGAAATAGAAAACAATTCATACAAAGACATAGGAATGAAAAATGGAGCATAGTGATTGAAAAACAATTAAAAAAAGTCAGTGTAACTAGACTTGCAGAAAATGTGGAGAGAAATAACATGTTAAAAGACTCAAAAGAAAGGAGGAGACCAGGTTGTGAAGAGCTTTATATGACAAATAGAAGAACTTACATTTTATTCTAGAAGTGATAGACAGACATCATAATTTGTTCTGTTATTGTTGTTGTTGTTGTGTGAGTGAATGACAATCAAGCATCATGAGATAAATAGATTTTACTTTAATCATTTAGGCATCTGTGTTGGAAATGGGTGGAAGTGGGGAGAAATTTCAGTCCAGGAGAAATATTATGAGGTTATTGCAGTGGTCCAGAAGAAAAGTTCTGAGAGCCTGAATCAGTGTGGTGGCTTTGTGATTTAAGACAAATGAATTCATATAAGCTATATTGTAGAGAAAGAAATGATAAGATTTGGCAAATACATACTATTTTCTAAATCAAATCAAATCAAATTCAAAACAAATGTTTGCTGTGTGTAACATTTCAGCTGAGGAAAATACAGTACCATCTAGCCAAACCAATCACTAAAGGCAATAGAAGGTTGGAAGACATTCCCACATGAGTGAAATCACAGATACATCAAAGAAAACAAATAGTCATAAAACAGTGGTTGTGGAAATAATGATATCTACTGTGAGCACAAAAAAACCCAACCTGGAATAAAAGACAACTGAGACAGATCTCTGAGTCAATAACCTTTTATTTTTTTAAATAGTATTGTATTTTTCCAAATACGTGCAAAGATACTTTTCATCATTCACCTCTGCAAAATCCTCTGTTCCAAATTTTTCTCTCTCCTTCCCCCCATACCTCTCACTAAAACAACAAACAATCTGATATAGATAGGTTAAATAAGTGCAAGTATTCTAAACATATTTCCACATTCATCATACTGTGCAAGAAAAATCAGATCAAAAGGAAAAAAATGAGAGAAAAAATATATAAACAAGCAGACAATAAGGACAGCAACAAGGTAAAAGTACTAAGTTTTGATCCACATCCAGTCGCCTGAGTTTTCTCTCTTGATGCAGATGGCACTATCCATCCCAAGGCTCCAATAACCTTTTATCAAAGGGACAAGGATCATTTTAATGAATGGGACCTTAGATCTTCCTCTTAAATTGGGATGATCTCTGTTTCCTAGATTTGATATCAGAATGATTGAGATGAAGCAAAGTACAGAATCTTATTGGTTGACAGATCTATACTTTAGCTCTCTAGAGGGGCAAAGAAGGGTCATAGCTGCTATGAGGTCGTAGGATGGAAGCTTGCTATTAGGCAATAGGGGATAATCTGGGGGTTAAAAATAATAAGTTGGGAGACTTTCTATATTATAAGGTCATATCTACAAATCAAGGCTTGGTTGCAATGATTAGGCAAAAGAGGAGATTCAGAGGTCCTTTCATCCATCCTGTCCTTGATCTCACTTATCAGGCCAAAAGTGTGGAAGTCATCATTGTATAGTTAGGCAAGTGAACTTTAAAAAAAACAAGTAAACTTATACCTTCTAATTTAAAATTTGCGGGCCTAATCTAAGAACAATTTCATCTAACCTTATTTAATTATCTCTAAATGTAAGTTATATATATTATCTAATTTTGAGATATATATATATATATTATATTAGTTGATTAAACTCACTAGATGTGTATTAATAGATAAGTATAACAGAAATAATCATTCCCTCTTTGGAATCACACTAACTGAATGATAATGCTTTTTGGAATAAGATAGGAGTTAAATTAATCATTTCTCACACTACCTATACCAACCTTTGTCAAGAAGTCTTTATTATACCAGTCACTTACATTCATAACATGAAAATATTTTTTATTATTATTACAAAATATTAATCACTCTGACTTTGGAGGTGGAACCAAGATGGTGGAGTGGAGCCAGGAAACTGCTCAATCTCTCCCAGTTTTCCTTGAAAACCTCATGAAACCAAGCCTCTGGGCAGAGTGGAACCACTCTCCAGCTCAAGAAAAATTGGAAAAAAACTTCAAGAAAAGTCATCTTCACCGAGGTGAAAAGAGTGTGCATCCCAGCTCAGAAAGAGTGGGAAAATCATAGAGAAGGTAATAATGACAGCATATTAGCACCTGAGACCCTTGGTCTTGGCTCAATAGCAGAGCTAACAAGTAGGGCAGTTCCCAGTCCAAGATCAGAAGGGAAATTCTAGGAAACCAGGTGTTTTCTGGAAAGCAGGCAAAGCTACCCCCTTCAAACACAAGAGCGCCTGTACTCAAAGCCAAGATTCAGAGCTACACAGGAAGCTTAAGGCAATGTCCCCTTTACCCCATTTGCAGATCTAGACTATAAATGTTAAAAAAAAAAAAAAAAAAAAACAAAGAAAGAAAAGAGAAAATTTCAAAAGAAAAGGAAAGAAAATAAGCAAGAAACAGAAAAGAACCCTAACCATAGAAAGCTACTATGGTGACAGCAAAGACCAAAGCACCATCAGACTATGCAAAATATTGAAGAGGAAATCTCAAAGAGTGATATGAATTGATCTCAAACCCAAAGAGGCTTCTTGGAAGTGCTAATAAAAGACTTTAAAAGGCAAGAGGAGAGGATGAAGAAAAAATGAGAAAAGAAATGAGTTATGCAAGAGAGAGCAAACAGCTTGAAAAAGGAAGGCAATTCATTAAAAAATACAATTGGCCAAATGCAAAAAAAAAATCCACTGAAGAAAACACCTTCAAGAGTAGAATTAATCAAATGAAAAAAGAGATACAAAAGTTAACTAAAGAAAAACACCTATTAAAAAACAGAATGGGGCAAATGGAAGCTAATGATTCTCTGAGATTTCAAAAATCAGTCAAACAAACTAAAAAAAGTATGAAAAAAGTAGAAGAAAATGTAAAATACCTCACTAAAAAAACAATCAACCTGGAAAATAGATCCAAGTAAGACTATTTAAAAATTATTGGTCTATCTGAAGGCCATGACCAAAATAAAGAGCCTGGAAAACATTCTTCAAGAGATCATCAAAGAAAACTGCTCCAATATTTTAGAAACAGAGGGGCAAATCATCATTGAAAGAATCTATTGATCATCTTTAGAAAGAAATTCCACAAGGAAAATCCCAAGGAACATTGTGGCAATTTTAACTCCAGAATTACAACCTCAAGGAAAAAAAACACTGCAAGCTAATTAAGACAACTCTGAGGTACCACTACACACCTCTCAGACTGGCTAAGATGACAGGAAAAGATAATGACGAATGTTGGAGGGGATATGGGAAAACTGGGACACTGATACATTGTTGGTGGAAATGTGAACGGATCCAACCATTCTGGAGAGCAATTTGAAACTATGCTCAAAAAGTTATCAAACTGTGCATACCATTTGACCCAGCAGTGTTTCTACCTGGGCCTATATCCCAAAGAGATCTTAGAGGAGGAAAAGGGACCTACATGTTCAAAAAATGTTTGTGGCAGCCCCTTTTTGTAGTGGCTAGAAACTGGAAACTAAATGTATGCCCATCAATTGGAGAATGGCTGAATAAACTATGGCATATGAATGTCATGGAATATTATTGTTCTGTAAGAAATGACCAGCAGAATGATTTCAGAGAGGCCTGGAGAGACTTGCATGAGCTGATGCTAAGGAAAATGAGCAGAACCAGGAGATCATGATACATGGCAACAAGACTGAATGATGATCAATTCTGATGGACATGGCTCTCTTCAACAATGATTGAGGCCAGGTCTAATTGTTCAGTGATGAAGAGAGCCATCTATACCCAGAGAGAGGACTGTAGGAACTGAGTGTGGACCACAACACAGCATTTTCACTCTCTTTTTGTTGTTGTTTGCTTGCATATTTTTTCTTTCTCATTTTTTTCCTTTTTGATCTGATTTTTCTTGTGCAGCAAAATAATTGTGTACATATTTATACATATATTGGATTTAACATATGTTTGAACATGTTTAACATAGATTACTTGCTATCTAGGGAAGGGCATGGAGGGAAAGAGGGGAAAATTTGGAACACAAGGTTTTGCAGGGGTCAGTGTTGAAATATCCACACATATGCTTTGAAAATAAAAAGCTTTAATAAAAATAAAATAAAATAAAAATTTACTTGCCATCCAAAAAAAATACTTCAAGCTGTCAGACAAAAACAATTCAAATATCAAGGAGCAACAATCAGGATTACTCAGAATCTGGCAGCTTCTACAATAAAGGATCAGATGAACTGGAATATGATATTCTGGAAGACAAAGGAACTGGGATTATAACCAAGAGTTAACTACCCACTGAGACTCAGAATCATCTTTTTGGGGAGGTGATGGATCCTCAGTGAAGTAAGAGACTTTCAATCATTTCTACTGAAAAAAAAAAACCAGAATTAAACAAGAAGTTTAATTTACAAACATAGGACTCAAGAAAAGCATAAAAAGGTAAACAGGGGAAAATATGTATTTAAAGGTTAAAATGTTTATATCCCTAGATGGGAAAACAATGTCTGTAACTTTGGAGAACTATATCTGTCACTATATCTGGAGAAAACAAAGGCATCACATGGACAAAGGGCAAGGTTGTGAATGAACTCATATGATGATATCAATAAAAAAGACATTAAAGCATTGAAAAGGACTGTATTGGGAGAAGAGGAAAGGGAAAGTATGAGACAAATTAGATCACATGAAGAAGCAGAAAAGACCAATTACAATCCAGAGGAAAAAAGAGAGGGGGATGAGCATTGTCTGAAAGCTTCATCTCATCAGTTTTGACTGTAAGAGGGAAGAGCTTAATCATTCAATTGGGTATAGAAATTTATCTAACCCTATAAAAAATAGGAGAAAGAGGAAAGAAAAGGGAGGGGCAGGATAAAAGGGAAGGCAGAAACATGGAAAATAGGTAAGAGAAGCTGGTGATAAGTGATAAGGTAATGATTGGGGTGGGTACTAAGGACTAAGGGCAGAGTGGAAAGAGAATAAAAGTATATATGGAGAGAAAATAGGATGGAGGGAAATTCATAGCTAGTAATCATAACTGTGAATGGGAATGGGATGAACTGTCCCATAAAATGGAAACAGATAGCAGAATGGGTTAAATAAAAAGAAATCCTACAATATATTCCTTGTAAAAAACATATTTGACACAGAGACATACTTACAGAGTAAAGATAAAAGGCTGGAACACAATTTATTATGCTTCAGCTGAAGTAAAAACAGGGTTGGAAATTCTGATCTCAGATAAAGCAAAAGTAAAAATAGATCTTATTAAAAGAGAAAAGGAGAGAAAGTACATTTTGATAAATGGTATGGTAAATAATGAAGCAGTAACGAACCTAAATGTATGTGCACCAAGTGGTAGAACAGGCAAATTCCTAGAGAAGATTAAACCAGTTACAGGAAGAAATAGGCAGCAATCTATTGGGATACCTCAATCTTCCCCTCTCAGAATCAGACAAATCTAACTGCAAAATAAACAAAAAAGAAACTAGATATGTTGACAGGATCCTAGAAAACCTAGATATGATAGAGCTCTGGGGAAAATTGAATAGGGACAGAAAGGAAAACATCTTTTTTCTTAGCAGTACATGGCACCTACACAAAAAGTGACCAGGTATTAGGATATAAAAACCTCACAATAAGATACAGAAAAGCAGAAATAGTAAATGCTTCCTTTCATATCAAAATGCAATAAAAATTATATTGAACAAAGGATCAGAGAAAGACAGAACAAAAACCAATTGGAAATTAAATAATCTAATTCTAAAGAATGAGTGGGTCAAACAGCAAATCATAGAAATGATCTCTAATTTCATTCAAGAGAATGACAGTAATGAGACAATATACTAAAATCTATGGAATACAACCAAAGCAGTTCTTAGGGGAAATTTTATATCTCTAAATAGATACATGAATAAAATAGAGAAAGAGGAGATAAGTTAATTAGGCATGCAATTAAAAAAGCTAGAAAAAAGAACAAACTAAAAACCCTCAAATAATACCAAATTAGAAATTTTGAAACTCAAAGGAGAGATTAATAAAATGGAAACTTAGAAAACTATTGAACTAACAAATAAAAGTAAGAGTTGATTGTCTGAAAAAATAAAAAAATAGATAAACCTTTGGTTAATTTGATCAGAAAAAGGAAAGAAAAAAAAACAAAAACAAATCACCAGCATCAAAAATGAAAAAGGTGAACATACCACTGATGACAAAGAAATTAAAGCAATAATTAAGAGCTCTTTTGTCCAACTGTATGGTAGCAAGTCTGATAATTTAACCAAAATGGATGAATATTTACAAAAATATAAATTATGCTGGTTAACACAAGAGTAAATACATTATTTAAATAGTACCATTTTAGAAAAAGAAATTAAGGTAGTCTTAATGAACTCCCTAAGAAAAAATTTCCAGGACCAGATGTCTTCACAAGTGAATTTTACCAAACATTTAAAGAAGAATGAATTCTAATACTATGTAAATTATTTGGAAAAATAGGTAAAGAAGTAGTCCTATCAAATTCCTTCTATGACACAAATATAGCACTGATATCTAAACCAGGAAGAGCCAAAACAGAGGAAGAAAATTCCAGACCAATCTTCCTAATGAATATTGATGCAATTTTTTATTTTTTTAAAATTTTTTTGTTCAAGCTTTTTTTATTTTCAAAACATATGCATAATTTTCAATATTCATCCTTTCAAAATGTTGTGTTCCAAATTTTTTCCCTCCCTTTTCCCACCCCTCCCCAGAGAGCAAGTAATTTATGTTAAACATGTGCAATTCTTATATACATATTTCCACAATTATGATGTTACACAAGATCAAAAGAAAAATTAAATCAGAGAAAAATGAAAAAGAAAACAAATACAAGTAAACAACTACAAAAAAAGTGAAAATACTATGTTGTGATTTACACTCAGTCCCCACAGTTCTCTCTCTAGGTGCAGATGGCTCTCTTCATCACAAGATCATTGAAACTGGCCTCAATCATGGAATGGCCCATAGGCTTCACCTGACTGGCAGAGGTATCTCTCCCTCTCCCTCTCTCTCTCTCTCTCTCTCTCTCTCTCTCTCTCTCTCTCTCTCTCTCTCACACACACACACACACACACACACACAAGCACACTCACACTTAGTGAAATTAGAATTAATGCAATAAAAATGTTTTCTTCTATAATTAGTCTTTAGTTTACAAATTTCTTTTCTATTGATGGCCCTGTTATATCATGTCCAGATCACTGCAATCATATCTTCACGGTTCATAATCCTGGATTTTTCTTTGCTTTCATCTGATTTGATCATAGTTCATGACATCTGACATGAACAATGTCATCCAAACATTTGTTTAAATTTAGTTGTTTTTCTATTTAAACATCTATTGTAGTTTGGATTCCTAATGTCCACCATATAAAATTTTAACTCATCTACTAGGATTTTAAGATTTTTTCACAAATGATATATTTTTTTGGTTATAAAGGTATGTATAAATCCATGTTCCCATTTTGGAATTAACAATTTTTTTTAAAAAAGGACATTATAATCATCCTAACCCCAAGTATGTCTGTAAAACAAGCACTGTCATCAGTACCAACATCTTATCCCTATACCTTCATCCCATCAGCACAGTTTGTTTGTTCCCTTCCCCTAAGCCAGCTTTCTTCTCCAACCTAACTATTCAATCCCTTATAGAGCAATGTTCTCAGATATTAGTATTACATGTCTCCAAGACTTTTACTATTAAATTCCCTAAGTTCTTAAAAATCTGATATAGCCATTACATCAAAGGCATTTACATGTGGTGAAAAGTAATGGCCCAGATGTGCTTTTTTTGGGACTGCCCATGTCTCTTTTTAATTAAATCCACCCAGAAAATGTGGGAATTGAATACTTTGACACTGTTCAATGTGATGATCTTAAGTCATGAAACACTGAAATTTTCAAGGAATTTTAGTATACCTCAGGGTAGAATGGAGAGATGCAAGTTATGTGGGAACTGACTGCAAACAGTAAAAAGACAAAAAAAAAATCAAAATAAAAAACAACTGAGAATTGGGATAAAGATACACTCAAAGAAATGTAAAATGAAAAAAAGTAAAGTTGGCTTTTTTCATGGACACAAGGGGTTATAGCTAATTGACCCATTATCCTCCCCTGGTATCTTTTCAATGTCAAGAAAAAGTGAGGAAGGTCCCAGCAAAATGGGGTTCAATATATGGGTACATTTACAAGACAGCATGGACAAGGATCATTTAGTATAGAAAAACATAAAAAGTCGCCATTGGTATCCCTGAACAACTTATTTTAATGAGTCATAGACCGATTAGATTATGTAAGTAATCCCTGTGTATGTGTGTGTGTATTTTATATACAAATACATGTACACATAGCTAAAGAATATTTTTTCATTATAGATCTAGAGATCAATTTTTATTTGTAAATTTAGAGTCAGAAAACAGTCTGAAGTAGCCGAACAAGGGAGTAGATGAAAACTTTGTCCTGAAACTATGTCAAGTGAAAAGTACTCATTTATTAAAAGGCAAATTTATTATATTCATGAAAAGGACTTAAAAGCTTTGCATTTGCAAATATAGATAGAAATGCATCATTTTAAAATAGCACAAAGAGGAAGAAGGAGGGGAAAGACAAAAATTAAGAAAAGAGAATAGAAGAGAGAAGAGGAGAAACAGAGGCAATGTGCATAGTGGAAAGAACACTGGATTTAAAATCAGAAATTGCACTCTGGCATTGACCATATATTATCTGTGTAACTTGATACAATTCACTTAACCAATTTTCATATACTTTATATGATAGTATTAAGCTCTATTATTTCTAAGATCCCTTCCATCTCTAAATTATTCAGTTCTCTTTCACTATTGAGTTTTATCTATTTATTTAATAACCAGAGATCCAGGTGTTGTCCTTAATTTTCCCCTTCTCTCAAAAAACTTATGATTTTCAGAGGCCGCCTGAGAATTTCTGAATATTAACAAATATCTCTTTTCCCAGAACTCCAAAAACTACTTTGTTATTTCTACCTATCCTTGTTACTTAAAAGATACAATTTTATTTATGGCTAAAATGGTGGGTGTTGCTCAGAACAATGTAAGAAATAATAATGCCAAAAGTAACTCACAGGAATTCAGGAAGACAAAAAAGACTGAAAATTGAACACCAAGCTGTTTTGGTTGACATCCTCTTTTATACTGAAGTTTAGAAAGATAAAATTAAGCCCGGTAATCCTATCACTAGCCTGTGTATCCATTTCTGCATTCACTGAAATAGAGAAAATTGACAGCCTTTAAATGTTAAGATGGTCCATCCCCTCCTAGGTCAGCAAAATTTATATACTAAAAGTCTCCAAGTTCTAAAATAAACCTTTATAAACTCATCTTCTCATATGGAATTCCAGAATTTTAGAATTCCATGGGGCATGTTTTATTTCTAATATATATATATATATATATATATATATATATATATATATATATATATAATTTAGTATTCTGTTATAAATTTACATTATATTGGTGTGTATAATATACTAACAAATTATATTATATCAAGTAATATATAACATACATGTATATTATATTATACATGTCTATATTATATTTATTATATTACATATAATATGTATTATATTAATATATAAATATATTTTTATAATATAATATATAACTATATTATGGCATAATGTAATTATATTATAATATAATATACAAGTTGGAACTTTGTCCATAGGCTTTGCCATTTTTGAAATGAACTTTGTGAATTTAATGCTTAAACTTGAGCTCATTCTCTCCAGGGACTGAGAGGTTTCAGAGCAGGATTAACTTGTACTTCTTGCTCTATGTTATGGGTCAATATCCCTTTGCAAAAGTTAAGTGATGCTATCTGATCAAATATACTGGAACCATGGTTACTGATACTGATAATAAAGAGGATACACCAGAATATGGCCTAAAGCTCTCCCGAAGAATACCACTGGGTAACCCCAAGAACCCAGAAGGCTTAATGCAACTAGCCAGTCTTCTAAAGATCTGACTCATTAATGATAGTAGGAGTTGAGAAAATGACCTCTAAAGTCCATGTGGGTTGCAGTGATATAGTAGAAAGAAGCCTGATTTTGGAATCTGAAAACTTCTGGGTAAAATCTTGATTTAGTAATAGTGTGTGTTCTTAGAGAAATTGTTTAACGTCTCAACTGTAGATTCTCTTGTTTTTTTGTAAAATAATATGATTGGACAAAATGTCTTTTGAGGTATCTTAAAAGTTTAAATCCACAATCCTAATATCCAATTAAATTTGAAAAATAAGTATAATACAAATATAAAAAGGACCCAGAGAATTAAAAAAAAACCCTGAGGTATATAGTCACTGGACGATTTTGAGGAGAGGGGGAGCATTCATTTTTATAGGTCCTTGGCATTGCAAAACTCTAATTATTAATTTAGGGATTTCCCAGAGGAGGAAATTCCTTCTCTTATTGCAAAATAAATCCCATCACAGAATATTAGAATTTCTTAGTTAGAAGGGATATAAGCACCCATGTAGAAAAGCAAAAATAAGCAACCCCCATCATCATCAAAAACAAAAACAAAAAACAAAAAACAAAAAACTCATTTGAGAAATCCTCCTGTAGTTTACCTAAAAAAAGTTATCCATACTTGAAGATTTCTAGAAAAGGAGAAACTCAATGCTTCCTAAGGCAGCCCATTCAACTTTTGAATAACTATCCTGACATCAAGACAATATTAGCTTCTTAGGAAATTTCCACCATTTTTTTTTCTTTATCCTACTAGGGCTTTCTTCTAATTAATAGTCCTTCAAATATTTGAAAGAAGCAATTTTGAGTCCTTTCCTCAATCTGCCACAAAGTCTTCTCTTGCTTGAGATAAACATAAAATTTAGGGCTTTGAGATAAAATAGTCATTTTCAAAATGTGAGGATAAAGGGGGACATTAAGGAGTTTTTGCTCCTCAATTTCCGCATCCCTGTAGTGCCAAAAGTTAACACAAGATTTGTCAGTGTTTATGCTCAGGAAAGCAACTGAAATAATGCTTTGAGTTTATTAATAGAACACCAGCTGTGTTTAAAACAGATAAGTGGAGGTATGTGCATGGGCTCATTTTTATCAGGATAGGTGTTTTAAATATATCTGCCATTTTAAGCATTTGGGGGGATGACATCGAGTAAGGTTAGTGCTATATTTAAGTCATGTATATACAATGTTAATTTAAGCTAATGTTTTAGAAAGGAAGAAAACGGCCAGGGCTAGCTAGTGGTCTCACATTCAGTATAAGAGCAGAGTTAGGGAACCAGGCTGGGTCACTGGGATAATCAAGAACAAGAGGAGAAGTTCTTGGTATGGTAGGTACTTAATGAATGTTTGTTTTTTTTTTGACTTAAAGACAGCTCATTTTGATCCTGTGCTTTTCCTAGTTTCTCTCTCCTCCCCACCCCAATATTAGTCCCTTCTCCTTAAGATTACCTTCTATTTATACTATATTTCATGATGTATTTAGTTGTTTGGCTATTGCCTGCCTCATTCGAATGTTAGTTCCATGAGAGGAGCCACATTTTTGCTTCCCTTTGCTTCCCAGGGAATCAGTACAGTGTGTGGTACATGAAAATCACTTGATAAATAGCTGTTGACTGACTTTCTGAGGAAGGAAGGAAGGAAGGAAGGAAGGAAGGAAGGAAGGAAGGAAGGAAGGAAGGAAGGAAGGAAGGAAGGAAGGAAGGAGGGAAGGAGGGAAGGAAGGAGGGAATGAGAGAAGGTAAAGAGATAGGGAGGGATGAAAAGGGAGAGAAATGGAGAAAGAGAGGGAGAGAAGGAGAAAGGAAAAGAGAGAAGGAAGAAGGAAGGGAAGGAGGTAGGGAAGCAAGGAATGAAACACACTACTTTTAAACTGAGATAAAAAAAAAATTATAGCCATCCATAATGAGGAAGGTAAACTGTATTCTACCATGCTAGATTTCCAATAAGTGCTTGGGTTCTCTACCTCAATTCCATTTTAGGCAGGTATAATAATTGGAGATATTGCAATCAAAATTAAGTCCTGCCTTTTAACCCTTTTCAGTGAGGTGTTCTTTCAAATAAGATAATATCATGAAATGAGCGTCCCCATCTAAAACCATGGTATCCTACCATAGCATTCCCAGAATATCACAGTGTTTTCTAGAATCAGATTGCTAGTTCATCCTATTCATTTAGCAGGATGGACTTACTAGGCTGCCACGCTGAGTTAGTTTCCATCTTTAGCCCCTGTCAACTGAGGGAACCACTGAAGAGTTCTCACAGAGGCTGCCACTTTTCTTTTTGAGTCATTATACCTTAAGAGGGTTTCTCTTTCATCCTCATCCCCCACAGCCATAAGAGTCATCTTGACAGACTTTTGACATGTCCCATAACTGTTTAATTACAGTTGATGATATGGATTAGTAGATAACCTGATGAATTTGGAGTAAGGCAGTCCCAGGTTCAGATCCTATTTCTAACTCTTGCTAGCTGTGTGATAATGGGCAAGCCACTTATCTTCTATGCTCATGTACAAAATGTGAATAATAAAAATAACAAATAGAATTCATATAGCATTTTAAAATAATCAAAAAAATTTATAAATATTTTATCATTTCACCCTCAGGAAAACTCTGAGAAGTGGGTAATATTATCAGTTGAAAAAAGGAGATATACAGAGATTAATTGACCTGACTAAGGTCATTCAACTCTTCTTTATTTTCATTCTAGCATTCTATCCAGTTCCTAGTAACTCACATCATGTGGCTATTATGTAGCTTGAATAAATTATGTATATAAATCATTATGTAAAACATAAAGCCCTAGATAAAATTTGGTCATAATCATTATTGTTGTTGTTACCAGCACTTTCAGCATTGTCATTTTCATCATCATCATCATCATCACCATTATCATCACTGGTAGTATTAATATTATATATTATATATTATATATGCTCTATTTCTGGTCTCTTTCATTTGCTTTAGGACTCCATGATACCATACTGCCTCTTTAATCTAAAGATGCTCTTTTAAATGAAAAGATAACCTGAGATATAGGGCATTCATGTATAAACTCAATTTTGAAAATACTTACATTTTTATATAATTCATTTCATTGCCCTACATTAAATGCCAACTGTGTACTCAACACTGTGTTATCTGCAGAATGTCTATTGAAGAAACTAGTCCCCCTCAGATCACTACTGCTGAGATAAAATGAGTATTCTAGAAGGAGTATTATATTAACAAAGGTAGTGATTAGTAGAGGAAGATGTAGGTATGGAAGCTTGAACAGATGTTAATTTTTGAGCTGTTTCTAGGATACTGTCAGCTCAGTTATCCATCAACTAGATTGGATTTTTGGATTCAAGAATCAAAACATGTGCTAGAGATATACTAGAGGGTATCCCTTTTACTTGGTCTCAAAACACTTCCTCACCATAGGATCATGGATTTAGACATGAAAGAACTCTATGGATCATCTTTATAGACTTCCACATCATCATCATCATAGATGAGAAAACAAAAATGTGAAAACTCTTACACAAGGTTACAGGACTTATAATAAGATCCAAGATTTCAATCTAGGTCTTCTACATATAAGTTCATGAGTATTCTAATGAATGATAAATATATCATGGACCAAAGAAAATGATTTTTTTATCTATGTTCAAAAAAATTCTGACTAGAATATACATGTCAAACTAACAAACTTTGGAAATAACTTCTTCTCCCAGTCTCATTTTACAAAGGGAGATAAAAAGGCACAATTATGGTTTTTTTTTAAGTTAGAAGATGTCATTTACAAACGCATCTCTTACATTTTCTACCTGTGTGACTTTGGACAAATAATTTCACTTTTCTTGACTTCACTTTTCTGATCTATAAGAATAAATATCTGAATGACCTATAAGGTTTCCTTTCAGATTTAAATTTGTAATCTATGTAATCCGAAAAAGATAAAAGGAAACTATAAATCACACTTCCACAAAAGAGAATTAAAAAAAAATCAACCTTAAATAGAACTAATCACATTTGGTTTGTTTCACTTTGGGAATGAAATAACCTCATAACCTGGCTCAGATGTCTAACTGAAGCACCAGCTTTGAGTTCAGTTCTTGATTTAATCACCAAAGATGCTATATGACCTTGCCTGGGTGCCTTCTCCATGAATTCCTTGGAAATATAAATATTCTGTAGGCCGAGGGTACATATAAAACATAAAAATCATTTTCCAACCTGCCAAATGCATCAGGAATGATAAGCATTAGAAGCCCTGCTCTGACCCCAAAATGCTAAATTAGGAGTTGGTCATAATATGAGACCTGAAAATATATTAGGAATCGTGGAATTATTATGGAATAAATTTAGGTGTGTTTTTGGGAGGGGAAGGATTTCACTTAGGAACATCTGCTCAATTTCCTACCTTTGATTTCTTAGACAGAATGGCATTAATCAGTTAGAAAACTGACAGTTTCTACCTGAGAAGTTTCCAAGTATGTAAGACTGTATGTTGCCTCTCTCCTAAAAATGTTGGTGGACTGGGTGGAGTGTCTGTCCACTGATATGTTTATATACTTAAAGTGCCCAGGACTATAAGCCATTCTTCTCTCCCATGATTCTTTTTGTAGGTTGGAGGAGACCTAAGGGACTGTCTCTCACCAACGGATTTATCCATCATTTGTTTTGCTTATAGCATGAAGGAACATGAATGAAATCAAGGAGAATCAATCAGTTTGAGCAAGGAGAGGAAATGATAATTGATGAGATGATCAGAATTTAATCTACAGCTCTTTAATTCTACCCTCTTCTCCTGGGACTCCTCCTGGAGTACTGTCCAGGGAAAGCCATGTCATGGTCCTAGTGATCCATAAAAAGGTGCAAGCAAACCATCATGACCTATAAACAAAAATGCTTAGTTACAGTTCTATGTTGCTTAAAGGTGCTATTAAAAAAATATGGGCATTTACAACATTTTTAGTCAAATCCAATAAGTGTATGGTTCAAAATTGAGAGGAAATTGTCCTTGGGATGGTGAAGAAGATTTTATTCAGTTTGGGATGAGGTGGGAGAAAATTTCTGCAATATGGGTAACCTTTTAGAAATGTATACTTCAGGGGCAGCTAGGTGGTGCAGTGGATAGAACACCAGCCCTGAAGTCAGGAGAACCTGAGTTCAAATGTGGTCTCAGACACTTCCTAGCTGTGTGACCCTGGGCAAGTCACTTAAGAGCAAAAAAGAATAAAAAAAAAAGAAATGAATTCTTCTGAAACTGGGGAGAGCTTTCTAGGCTACCCAGGAATGAAGGGTTCCTGGGAAGGGACAGGGATGTACTGAGAGGCTGGAAGAGTAGGTCATCTTTACTGAAGGACAATCTTTAACCTAGGAATCTATATTCTGTAGTCCAGAGATGTTTTGTTTTGTTTTATTTTTTTTCCAGCAGGCTAAAACAACTGGTTCAATTGGAAACCTAGAGAATTGGCATCCAGTTACTGCTTTGGGCCATCATCAGCTTGAGTCACTTTCAGACCAATAACTTAGAGATAAAAGACCAAATATCTTATTACCAGGCCCAGAAGCCTTGTAGCCAACTTCTAAAAAAATAAATTAGTTGAATGGTTCTTTGCAGTGATATCCACTGCCAAGTAAAATCATCCTCCCTCAGGTCCTAGGTCAGTATTAAGAGGAAAAAAAAAAACTGAATTCAATTTGCTATTGATGAAGTCCTATTGACCAATTACAGTCCAGGACGTACAACCTTTAACATGTTTATAACTTCCATTAGCTACAAAATTGGGTCTTATGTTATTGCCCTAGGTTATCCTAACTGTTGAGACTATTAAAATATGTCTTAAATCTCTGAAATGACATCTTTCATAATGAAATTTGACCACTAGACTTCAAATTTTTTAAAAAAAAATACAATATATTGGGTGGGTTTCTACAAATCTCAGGCAAAATAGAAGTTAGAAAATGTAACAATCAATCAAGTTTATCAAGTCTATTGTATGCCAAATATCATGTTTGGCAGGGATATGTCAAAGGAAAAAAAAGATAAATCATTCTCTGTCATCAAAGAATTTGCATTATTCCAAGTTGTTGCCAAGCCCTGCAACATCTGCAACATCTCTCAAATGTGTCCCCTTCTTTCCTTAGATTCTGCTCCCATCCTTTTTGCAGGCACCCATCACATCATACCTAGACTTTTTACTTATCCTGCTGGTAGGCATTTCTGCCTTGCTTCTCCCAGTCCAATCCATGTTCTATTTAATCACTAAAGAAATTTTCCTTAAGAACACATCATGTTTCCCTGTTATTCAGTAAGCTCCAATGGCTCCCTATTGTCTCTAGGATCAAATACAAAATACTGTTTTGTCATTCACAGTTTGTTATCGAGCTTCCTCCTAACTTTACACGTTTCTTACATAGACCTTACTGAAAGGTCTTTGAAAACTTTACCAATTCCTTATATTTACTTTATTCTCTTTGATCCAGTAACATGGCCTTCCTGCTATTCTAAAAACAAGACACACACTGTCTCTCAGCTCTAGAAACTCTCTCTGGCTGTCTCTGATTTCTAGAATACTTCCCCTCTGCTTTTCCAATTACTGACCTCTCTGGCTTTATTTAAATCCCAATTAAAATTCTATTTTTTTTCTGAAAGTTCTCCTCAACCCCTCTAATTATTAATGCCTTCCCTCTGTTTACTTTCTTTTTATCCTGTGTAGCTTGATTTGCTAATATTTGTTTTTATGTTGTCTCTCCCATTGGAGTATAAGCCCCTTGAGGACAGGGACTCTCTTTTGCCTTTTATTATTTTTTTTCTTTTTTAATTCCCATTGGGTAGCACAATGCCTGGAACATGATAGGCAAATAATAAATATTGATCGATTGATTATAAACCACATTCAATGTGTCCTACAGTGGTTACTAGAGACAGTTAAGTTTTTCCTCCCTTATAAGTGAATGACTTTTTGATCATAAAGATAAAGATATTATCCTTATCCTTCTTTTCACATTTTAATGAAAATAGATTGAGTTTTATCTTGATTATAAATATGAAAAATTGTGAATAAAAGTTTCAGAGTCCAAAAGAGGTAGATACAGTTTCTTCCTTTAAAACACTGGAGTGGATGTAGACGCATTAAGTAAAGAGATCTTACACATTGCCCATTGGTAAAGATATATAGAGTCATCTTGATGTAGATATACATAAATGTAGAAGTACACATAGCCTTCCTCTCCTTGATGTATCTAGGTTGTTCTTAGTGTATATGGCTTACTCCCCAATCCACCCACCTGCCCTACTTTCAGGCATACATATAGAGTTCCTTCTTAAGATATTTTGAGACCAGAGGGTTTCTATTATTTTACTGAAAGATTATTGAAGTAACTGTTATTTTTATGTATAGTCCAAGGGTGTTCTTCTCAATCAATGATGTTTTCTGTATGGTATCACCTGACTTTTATCCTATAGCCAAAAGTCCTATTAAATGGTTAAGAGATTGTGTGATCTATTGAGGTTATAAGATAATTCCTTAATAGTTAGTTTATCCTTTTATCTGAATAATTGATTAAGGTGGGGAAAACATATATATATGTATATATGCATAACACCTTATATATATATGTGTGTATATATAATATGAATACAAAATAATATATCTTATAAATAATCAGTTTTTTATAGCTTACCCATGTAAACTATAAAACTGAAATAGACTTGTTTATTAACTGATTTTTTGGAATCAACAAATGCTTATTAAGTGCTTCCATCATGCCAGGCACTATAAGATGCTAAGTATGGGATATGCAAAGAGAGGCAAACTCCTTCAAGAAATCTGAATTCTCATAAATGAGATAAAATACAAAAATATACATGCCAAAATGGGTATATATTTTATGTTTATATATATACATATATATAATGCACATGTATCTTGTACATGTATGCATGTATGTATATATGTGTGTCTATGTGGTATATACACACATATATGTGTGTGTTCATATATTATGCATATATATGTATATAATATATGTATATATACACACTAAGTAGGTAGAATGCAAATGAAAGATCAGCTTACAGGAAAGGCATTAGTTGAATGTAAGAATGATTATGGAAGGACTTCCTAATGGAGATGAGATTCCAGCTGAGTTCTGAAGGAAGCTGGGCATGTATGTAGTGTGAAGGAGAATATTCCAGGGATGAGGGCCAGCTTGTGGAAAGGCACTGATTTAGGAGGGTACTTGGATTATAGAATATTTATAGGGAAGTAAAATGTAGGAAGGTTGAAACCTTGGAAGGTTGAAAGAGACCAGCCCAAGGCAATCAAAAGATGTTATCATTGATTTTAGAGGTTAATAAGAAATCACAGATTTTTTTGAGTAGGAGAGAGACCCAGTAATTCATAACTTTAGGGAAATGACTTTGGCAGTTAAGTGGAGGATGGACTGGATTAGGGAAAGCCTTGAAACAGGAGAACAGTCTATTAATCCGTCTATTACTTACTATTGCAAATAATCCATGTTTGTGGTGAAGAAGGTCCTGAACCATGGTGCTTGTTATATGAGCATAGAGAATGAGCCATATAGAATAGACATCCTCAAAATAGGGAGATGAAGACTAGACAGCATTTTGAATATATAGGGTGGATACAAGTGAAAAATTAAGCATAGAACTTGGTATTTGGGTCTAAAAGAATGAAGTTCCCCTTAACAAAGTCCAGAAGAAAAGTAGATTTCTTTTTTAAAAAAAGATTTATTTCAAACATTCTTTTTTGTTTAAATTTTGATTTCAGATTCTTTCCCTCTCTCTCACACATCTTCCTCCTATTGGTAAAGTAAATGATACGATATCAATTATACATGTGAAATCATGCAAAACATTACATTTTTTTATTAGCCATATCACCAAAAGAAACCTTTTCTCCTTGACCTATGGGTTTTGGAATTTGACTATTATATTCCTGGGAGGGGTTTTTTGGGGGATCTTTTTGAGTACATATTTAGTAGATTCTTTCAATTTCTATTTAACTCTCAAGATCTAGGATATTGGGACAATTTTCCTTATACTTTCTTGAATTATGATGTCTAGTGTTGTTATTTTTTTTAATCATGGCTTTCAGATAGTCTAATAATTCGTAAATTATCCCTTTTTGTTCCATTCTTCTGATCAGTTTTTTTCTCAATGACATATTTCACATTTTCTTCTATTTTTTTTAATTTTTTTATTTTATTTGCATAACATATGTGTGGGTAATTCTTCAACTATAACCCTTACATAGCTTTCTGTTACAAATTTTTCGCCCCAACTCCCCACCCCTCCCCTAGATGGCAGGATATCCACTACATGTTAATTATGTTAAAATATTGGCAAATCGAATATATGTATAAATATTTCCAAACATCATTGTTGTGCAAGAAAAATCGTATCTACACAAAAGATATATCAGATAAAGGAAACACAATGTAAGCAAACATCAATCAAGGAGTATGAAAATGTTATGTTGTGGTCCACATTTCACATCCCTCTCTCTGGGTGTATATGGCTTTCTTCAGTGAACAACTGGAACTGGTTTGAAGCATTTCATTGTTGAAGAGAGTCATGTCCATTGGAACTGATCCTCATATAGTATTGTTGTTGCTGTGAATAATGATCTCCTGGTTCTGCTCACTTCACTGAGCATTAGTTCATGCAAGTCTCTCCAGGCCTCTCTGAAATCATCCTGCTGGTCGTTTCTAACAGAGCAATAATATTCCATAACATTCATATACCATAATTTATTCAACCATTCTCCAATTGAAGGGCATCTATTCAATTTCCAGTTTCTAGCCACTACAAAAAGGGCTGCCACAAACATTCTTGCACATGTGGGGCCCTTTCCTTCCTTTACGAATTCTTTGGGATATAAGCCCAATAGAAATGCTGCTGGGTCAAAGGGTATGCACAGTTTGATAACTTTTTGAGCGTAGCTCCAAATTGTTCTCCAGAATGGCTGTATCCGTTCACAGCTCCACCAACAATGCATCAGTGTCCCAGCCCTCCCACAACCCCTCCAACATTCATCATTAACTTTTCCTGTCATTTTAGCCAATCTGACAGGTGTGTAGTGGTACCTCAGGGTTTTCTTGATTTGCATTTCTCTGATCAATAGTGATTTGGAACAACTTTTCATATGAGTATAAATAGTTTTAATTTCATTCTCTGAAAATTGTCTGTTCATATCCTTTGACCATTTATTGATTGGAGAATGGCTTGAATTTTTATAAATATGAGACAATTCTCTATATATTTTAGAAATGAGACCTTTATCAGAACCCTTAAATGTAAAGATGATTTCCCAATTTATTGCCTCCCTCCTAATCTTGTCTACATTGATTTTGTTTGTACAAAAACTTTTTAACTTAATATAGTCAAAGTTATCTATCTGGCATTCAATTAAGAGTTCCAGTTCTTCTTTGGACATAAATTTATTCCATCTCCATAGGTCTGAGAGGTAAACTATATTACATTCCTCTAATTTACTTATAGTATCACTCTTTATATCCAGATCATGAACCCATTTAGATCTTATCTTGGTATGTGGTGTTAGATGTGGGTCAAGCCCTAATTTCTTCCACACTAGTTTCCAGTTTTCCCAGCAGTTTTTGTCAAATAGTGAATACTTATCCCAAAAGCTGGGGTCTTTGGGTTTATCAAAGACTAAATTGCTATAGCTATTGCCTATTTTGTCTTGTGATTCTATCCTATTCCACTGATCGACTACTCTATTTCTTAGCCAGTACCAAATGGTTTTGATGACCGCTGCTTTGTAATATAGTTTTAGATCTGGTACAGCAAGTCCACCATCGTCAGCCTTTTTTTTTCATTAATCCCCTTGAAATTCTTGACCTTTTGTTTTTCCAAATGAACTTTGCTACTATTTTTTCTAGATCTGTAAGATAATTTCTTGGGAGTTTGATTGGTATGGCACTAAATAAGTAAATTAGTTTGGGTAGTATTGTCATTTTTATTATATTCGCTCGGCCTACCCATGAGCATTTTAAGTTTTTCCAATTGACTAGGTCTGATTTGATTTGTGTGGAAAGAAAGTGTTTTGTAGTTTAGTTCATATAGTTCCTGACTATCCCTTGGCAGATAAATTCCCAAATATTTTATAGTATCAACAGTTATTTTGAATGGAATTTCTTTTTGTATCTCTTGCTGCTGAACTTTATTGGTAATATATAAAAATGCTGATGATTTATGTGGATTTATTTTGTATCCTGCAACTTTGCTAAAGTTGTGAATTGTTTCTAGTAGTTTTTTAGTTGAGTCTTTAGGGTTCTCTACATATATCATCATGTCATCTGCAAAGAGTGATAATTTGATTTCCTCATTACCTGCTCTAATTCCTTTAATCTCTTTTTCTTCTCTTACTGCCAAAGCTAACATTTCTAATACAGTATTAAATAATAATGGTGACAGTGGGCAGCCTTGTTTCACTCCTGATCTTATTGGGAATGGTTCTAGTTTGACTCCATTACATATGATGCTTGCTGAAGGTTTTAAGTAGATACTACTAATCATTTTAAGGAAAAGCCCATTTATTCCTATACTCTCCAGTGTTTTTAATAGGAATGGGTGTTGGATTTTATCAAAGGCTTTTTCTGCATCTATTAAGATAATCATATGGTTTTTATTAATTTGGTTACTAATATAATTGATTATGCTAATAGTTTTCCTAATATTGAACCAGCCCTGCATTCCTGGTATAAATCCTACTTGGTCATGGTGTATTATCCTGGGGATGACTTTCTGTAATCTTGTTGCTGAAATCTTATTTAAAATTTTTGCATCAATATTCATTAGGGAAATGGGTATATAGTTTTCTTTCTCAGTTTTCTCCCTACCTGGTTTAGCTATCAGCACCATATCTGTGTCATAGAAGGAATTTGGTAGTACACCTTCTTTCCCTATTTTTTCGAATAGTTTATATAGTATTGGGATTAATTGTTC
>JAJPUD010000641.1:86659-173352 GCA_023553655.1 Myrmecobius fasciatus
ATTATTCTGCCATTCTTTAAGAATACCTATAGTAGAAATATAGTTCTCAAGAGTTTTCCTTTTTACCTTTTTATGCTTCTCTTTAGTTCTCTATTTGGAGGTCAAATTTTTTGTTCAGATCTGGTCTTTTCATTAGAAATAGGTGAAATTCTCCTGTATCATTGAATGACCATCTTCTTCCCTGGAAGATGATGCTCATTCTAGCTGGATAGCTTATTCTTGGCTGTAATCCAAGTTCTTTTGCCTTTCGGAATATCTGATTCCAGGCCCTTCTATCCTTCAATGTGGAAGCTAACAGATCCTGTGTAATTCTAATGACAGTTCCTCGGTATTTGAACTGTTTCTTTCTAGCTGCTTGCAATATCTTTTCCTTGGTGGGATAGTCCTGAAATTTTGCCACGATATTCCTTGGGGTTTTAATTTTGGGGTCTCTTTCTGGAGGTGATTGGTGAATTCTTTCAATGTCAATTTTGCCTTCTGATTCTAAAACATTAGGGCAATTCTCTTTCATGATTTTCTGGAAGATAGCATCCAGGTTCTTTTTTTCATCGTGGCTTTCAGGGAGTCCGATAATCCTTAAATTGTCTCTCCTGGATCTGTTTTCCAAGTCAGTTGTTTTTCCTAGGAGATATTTCATATTTTCTTCTATTTTTTCATGTTTTTGTTTTTGTTTGACTGATTCTTGAAGTCTTATTGAATCATTTACTTCTATTTGTTCAATTTTAATTTTTAAAGTATTATTTCCTTCACTTATCTTTTTTAGCTCCTTTTGTAGCTGGCCAATTGAATTTCTTGATTCAATGCATTCTTTTTCCAATTCATCAGTTCTATTTTCCAGTTTTTGATATTTCTGTTGCACTGATCTCAATTTATTTCTCCATTCTTCTTCTAGCTCTCTTTTGAGATTCTTAATGCAATGTTCCAGGTAAGCCTTCTGAAAGGGAGACCAACTTAAGTCTGTCTTTGTGGCTTCATCTGGGATTGTTTTCATAATGTCAGGATCTGGAGACTGTTCTATTTTTTCTCCGTAAAAGCTGTCCATGGTTAGAGCTCTCTTCTGCTTCTTGCTCATGATTTAAAGTTGGGATATCGGTCACCAGCAGAGAATACTGCAACAATTTGTATTTGCCCTGGGGCAGTTTGCCGAGTTGACTTCTGGTCTGAGGCTGGTCGGGCTAGATTCGCAGTAGAACCACGTTTTCAGCTGCTCTCGATCCACCCTTTACCAAAGGCAGATCTGCCAAAGCTCCTGCCAGCAAGCAGAGCAAAGTGGCCCAGGTGTCTCCCAGGGGCTTCCTGGGTGTTTAAAATCTGCCCCTCTATCACAGCCTCGACTTCCGCCCCGGCTGGAGTCTGATCACTACCAGTGGCTGATTTCCCCTGAGGCTAACCTTCTCCCGGAGTTCTTTCAAGGTAGATTTTTGATAGAAGTGCGTTGTAGTCCAAATGTTTGGCGGAGCCCTCACTCTAAAACCAGTTTGAAGGCTCACTTTGTCTGGGTCTGAGGGAAGGACTCAGGAGTTCACAGAGAATGGTGTCTGCAGTTCGCCATCTTGGCTCCGCCCCCATTTTCTTCTATTTTTGAAGGTTTTATTGTGTCTTTGTTTTATCATTTCTTCATATTTCATGGAGTCATTAGCTTCCATTTATCCAATTCTAATTTTTTTAGGAAAATAATTCTCATTGAGCTTTTGTACTTCTTTTACCCTTTGGCAATTTCCATTTGGCAATTCTGTTTTTGAAGGTTTTTTTCCCCCCCAAGACAGTTTTTGTGTTTCTTTTTTATCATTAGGCCAATTCATTGTTATTTTTTTTAAACTTGCTAGTAAATTTATTTATTTTTAAAACATATTGCTTGATGAATCAAATTGGAAGAAAAAAATCATAACAAAAGGGAAAAAACATGGGAGAGAGAAAAAAACCAAAAACAAAAAAGAAGTGAACATACAGTGTGTTGATTTACATTCAGTCTCCTTAGTTCTTTTTTTGGATGCAGATGGTATTTTCTGTCCAAAATTTATTGGGATTGCTTTGGATAACTGAATTACTGAGAAAAACCAAATCTTTCATAGTTGCTCATTGCAGCAGCTCTTGCTGTTATTGTATACAGTGTATTCCTAGCTCTTCTTATTTCACTTAGCATTAGTTCCTGTAAATCTTTCCAGGCTTCTCTAAAATTAAATTGTTCATCATTTTTATAGAACAATAATATTCCAATACCTTCATATATCATAACTTGTTCAAGCATTCCCTAAAAAATGGGCATCTACTCATTTTTTCAATTCTTTGCTACCACAAAAAGAGCTGCTACAAACATTTTTGCACATGTGGGTTATTTTCCCTCCTTTATAATTTCTTTGGAATACAGACCCAGCAACGGCATTGCTAGGTCAAAGAGTTTATAGCCATTTGAGCATAGTTCCAAATTGCTCTTCAGAATGCTTGGATCATTTCACAACTCCACCAACAATGCCTTAGTGTCCCAATTTTCCCATATCCCCTCCAACATTTATAATTATCATTTTCTGTCATCTTAGCCAGTCTGAGACATATGAGGTGGCAACTCTGAGTTGTTTCAAATTGCATTTCTCTAATCAATAGTGATTTAGAGCATTTTTTTCATGTGACTACAGATGGCTTTAATTTTGTCATCTAAAAATTGTTTATTCATGTGCTTTGACCCCAATTCATTTTTAAAGGTCTTGTTTTTAATATTTTTCTGCTTTAAGTCATTAAAATCCCTTTTCATATTTTTTTGTATCACTCTCATTTCTTTACCCTATTTTTCCTCTTCCACTTTTATTACTTTCTTTAATGCTTCCAAAATTCTTGCTGATCTTAGATCAAATTAGCATTTTTCTTTGAGGCCACATTGTGGAAGTTTTTAAATCATTATCATCCTCTGAGTTTGTATGTTGGTTTTTCCTGCTTCTAAAGCAGCTTTTTCTATTGTTTGCTCAAATTCCCAGCTTTTTCTTCACCTTGAACTTTACATTAAAGTTGTCCACATTCACCTGAACGTGAAGAAGCATTGTATCAAGCTTTTCGGAGGCTGATGTTTTTAAAACTAGTTATGAGAGTCTAAAAGTTTTTAGTGATTCCAAGATGGTGCTCCCCTAGGAGAGGTATGGTTAGTACTCTCCTTGTGTATACTCTGGTATAGGTGCTCCCCTGCAGTTTATGTGGTAAGTAGTGGTGCTCCTCTTGGCCCTGGACCTATGACCAGAACTCCTGCTCCCTTGTGATTACTCCCAAGTTTTCATCTTCACCATGGAACTGTGATTCAGATCTGTGTATGGGCAGTGGAGCTGCCAGTATGTGCCATTTGCATCCCAGACTAGCCAAGGATCCTCTATCATCTGTTTGATCAGTTGTCCAACCCTGTTACTATCTCTGGCCTGAGCTAGTTCCCGAAGATACTGTTTCCCCACTGATGCTCCTGACATGCTCCAGAACTGTACCCGTTCTCTTGTTATAGACCTCCCCTGTGAACCTCCTAACTTATCTTAGGCTGGAAAAAATAACTCCCTCCTATCTTTTATCGACTCCATCACTCCAAAATTTGATAAGAGGCACTAATTTTAAGTTGTTTGAAGGGGAATATTAGGAGAGTTCAGCTAGGTCCCATCCTGTATTCCACTAGCTCTGCCTGAAACTATTGACTAATTCATTTTTGAATTCAGTGAAATTTTCCAGGCAAGGGAAAATTATTCCCTATAATGATATAATAAATAATTATACAATAACATAATAAACAACTATATTGACTTATCTATGGAAATCTTTTTATTCCCTCTTGTATAATTTTTCATATAATTAAAATTGTAAATTATATTATTGAATCTTTAGATTATTTTGTTTTAGTTTGGGAAAGTCTGAGATTTTCCTCATTTTCACTTTTTTAGTTTTGAATCTAATTTTCCTACATCTCACAAGCTATCTCTGCTCTAGCTGTCCCTTCCCTTTTTTCTAAACTTCTCCCCTTATATTTGGGCTCTCCAATAAGTACAACTTTATAGAACAGAAACTTTCTATCTGTACCTTTCACTCTCCTCCATATTATTTAGCTCTGTAATGGTTCATATGAATTAGTCTTCAATCCCTAATATAATAAACCATCACAGATCAAAAAATTTCTGTATGATGTGATATTCCCTCCCCACACAAGTGTATGGCAGGGAGGCAGAGAAACGAATTAATAATAATTAATAAGAATGATAGAATGAGGTGAATATTAAGTTTGAAGGGACAAAGTCTCAAACTCTGAAGTTGCAAAAAAACAAAGGAGCCGTCTAATCTGATGTAAATCTGGGGGAAAGTGCCAACCCTAACCTCTGTAGTATATCTAGTTTCTATCAAGAATCTCCAGTGAAGGAGAAATACTCCTGCCAGATCACCTTATTCATCTCTTTACAGCTATAATCATTAGGAACTTTTCCCCTTCCTGGAACCTAAATATGTTTGTTTTTCTACTACCATTCATTACTTCTGGTCCTATGCTTTGAGCTAATCTGTAAATCTGATCCCTCCCTTCCAAATAATATCTTTTCAAATAATTACAAACAGCTATCATATCTTTCTCCTTTGAGAGAAATCATTCTTTAAAAATCTAGGTTTGGATAAAAAGATATAAATTGGAGACAGTGTAAACAGAAAAAAAGGAGGTTCAATTTCTAAAATCTTGTCTTGTTTTATTCTGAAATAAACTAATAATTCAGCAATCACTAAGTAAATGATGATTTTTTTTTAATCAGACATGATGTTTAACCCTGGATATAGAAAGAATAGGCAAAAGCAGTCCTTGTCTACAAAGAGATTGCATTCTAATGCAATCTACCAATATAATGTAACTGAAATATATAAATCAGAATACAGAAAAGAATATAAAATAAAAGGGAGGTATATCAGTGACAGAATGTGACTACTTGCATAAATGAAAAATAAACTGAAAATAAATATATTTTTTATTTCTTTCAAAGTCAAATTGATTAAAAGAAGAAGGCTCAGTCCCAGTGACCAGTGATCTCATTCTTACAAAAGAAATTACAAGAGTGGATGATGTATAAACTGTCCTCCAGGTCACCTTTAAGGCAATACCCCATTAGACATTGAAATCCTCTCATTCAATTTCCTTTAATTGGACCAAGCTTCCCCTCTAGAATGAAATTCCCTTCATTTGCTGCACTGGGTATGACCACTAATTTTAATAGCTTTTGTCACACCAGAGCTATCCTACTCACAGATTGCTTGGGAAATATGAATTCCAGGAGGGAGGAAGTCATTAGCAAACAGAGGTATTTAGTGGGAGTAAAAGGGTAAAATGTACATTTAGCACAAAGCAGCAATCACTTTGCTCATAGCTTGGGGTTATCAGTGTGCCATTACCAACATTTCACTATGTAAATGTTTTCCAACACAATAAGCTAAACGAGTAACAAGGTGAGTCTGGTTCATTCTAAGCAGCTTATTTAGTGTTGCTTGATAATTAGAGGGGAAAAAAATTGGTAAGATCCAATTTCGTTCCAAAACAAACCTTAAGAAAAAAAATTTTTTTAACTACATCCAATAAGTTTTTCTACTAATGTGATTTGAGACTCATAATATTTGGGTCAAAATTTTGCTTTTTAGAAACCTGTAGGATAACAAATATAGTCATCATATTATATATACATATATATGTATATATGTATTTATATTCTTTTCTTTTCTTTTTTTCCAATTTCTAACTTCTAAACTTGGCTAAGTGTTTTGTAGATTTTTATTTTTGCAAATTTAGGTGTATTATGTAGAAAATCATTCCTAGACAGTGTGCTTTTTAGACAATGAATTCTAACATTTGATACTTTTTATGATAAATCTGGAAGCTTTAAATAGATAGATAATAGATAATAATAGAATATAGATAAATAAAGAAAAAGGTGGAGCAATGGATAGAACACTGGACTTATGGTCAGAAAGACCCAAGTTCAAATATGATCTGCGATACTCTCTGGCTGTGTGACCCTAAGCAAGTCACTTAACCCTATTTGTTTCAGTTTTGTCATCCTTAAAATGAACTGGAGAAGAAAATATCACCACTTCAGTATTTTTACTGAGAAAATGACAAATGGAGTCACAAAGAGTTGGACACAACTGAAAAGAACTAAAACAAAGATTAGTCTAGAATTGGTATTTATCACATCAGTAGATCCAGTATGATTGGAAACATTTCCTCATTAAGCAAAATGAAAGTTTCCTCTTCTTTTTGCTCTTTTTATTTCAATATCTAGTCAAGTGTCTTGCTCAGAAAATAGATGAAGGATATGTGGTTTTTTGAATATAGAGGGTTACCTTTTGGGAAACTTCTTTCCCCCAATACAGAAATGACAGCCTATGATTTAGTAAAGACATTTTAGAAAACTATCTAAGGCACATAGAGATTAAATGACTTTGCTAAAGAGATTGGAACCTACTTCTTCTACTCTACTTCAAGTCCACCAAAACTGAAAAATTCAATTGAAAACTTATCTTCATTTTTGTATTGAAATCCCCAACATCTACCATGATGTTTGACACATAATAGGTACTTAATAAACGTCTACTAAGTGATTGATATGTCATATTGTTTCTACTGACATATATAATAGATGCTTAATGAATTTTTATTGAATTGTGAAATCGTTCTCATAGTGGCTAAAATGAGTTATAGGAATTATTGTAAGTGATTTATCAGATAATTCAAAAGGGAAAAATTATGTGGTTTATGAATACAATATGCTCTCCCCATGGAAGCATAGATATGAGCTAGAAGGGACCTCTAATGCAATCTCCACTGAAACTTATTTTTATACATGAGAAAAATAATGGTAAGAGAGATTTGGTGTCCTGACCAAAGTCACATGATGTCCCCTGTTACCTTGAACAGAATGAAGATTTGAACCTAGTTCTCATGTTTTCTCAAAAAAAAAAAAAACTTTTTCCTTAAACAGTTAAAAAAAATCTCAGTTAATATAATATCATCAGGATTCAAGATAATCAGTGCCTTAAATAGGCATTTAACTTTCTTGGCTTCATCTGCAAATTACAGATATAAAACTGAATGATATTTGAGATTTCTTACAGTTTCAGCATCTAATAATTTTATGATATTGCTTAAGTATGTGTTCTTGACCTGAAAAATATAGATACACTATTTTTGGCTTGACTTTATTACTGTTATTGCATTTTATTTATGTTTATTTATTGGACTTTCCTTTTAAAAAAAATTGGTTGATAAAAATATCCTTTCTAGACATAGTGCTCTCATTTCCAAATAGAGAAATCATGGCAGATATCATAGAGGCAGTGACTTCTAAGTTGAGCATTAAATGATGTATAGGAAAAATACATAAATAAAACAGGATTTGAGATGGGGCATAAATATTACATCATTTTTAACAAATTACAAAATATCTTTTTTGCAATGTTTGTTTATTTTTAATACACATTGCCTTATGAATCATTTTTGGAAGAGGAAAATCAGAGCAAAAGGAAAAAAAAAACATGGGAGAGATTTAAAAAAAAAAAAGGAAAAACAAATGAACATAGCACATGTTGATTTCCTTAGTTATTTTTCTGGATGCAGATGGCATTTTCTGTCCAAAGTCTATAGGGATTACTCTGGATCGCTGAACTACTGAGAAGAACCAAGGCTTATATAGTTGATCATTACACATTCTTGCTGTTACTGTGTTCTACTTGTTTCACTCAGCATTAATTTATGTAAATCTTTCCAGGCCTTTCTAAAAATCAGCTTGTTCATCATTTTTTATAGAAAAATAATATTCCATTATGTTCAGCCATTCCCCAATTGATGGCATCTACTCATTTTCCAATTCTTTGCTACCACATAAAGATTTGCTACAAACATTTTTACACATGTGGCTCCTTTTCCCTCCTTAGTGATTTCCTTGGAATACAGACTCAGTAATGGCACTGCTGGGTATGACCAGTTTTATAATTCTTTGGACATAGTTTCAGATTGCTCTCCAGAATGGTTGGATAGTTTCCCAACATTTCTCATTGTCTTTTTCTATCATCTTAGCTAATCTGAAAGGTATGAGGTGGTAGCTCAGAGTTGTTTTAATTTGCATTTCTCTAATCAATAGTAATTTAGAGCATTTTTTTTTAAATATAACTATAAATGGCTTTAAATTCAATCATCTGAAAATTGCTTGTTCAAATCCTTTTACCATTTATCAATTGGGGAATGACTTGTATTCTTTTTTTTTTTATTTTTTTTTTTTGTTTTTTTTTTGACTTGTATTCTTATAAATTTGACAGAGTTCTTTATATATCTTGGAAATGAGACCTTTCTCATAAATACTGGATGTAAAGATTTTTTCCCCAACTTTGTACTTCTTTTTTAATCTTGTTTCTGTTATCTTTGTGCAAAACCTTTTTAATTTCTTGAAATCAAAGTTGTCCATTTTGTCTTTTATAATTATTGGACTTTCTTTTAGATAAAATATGCATCTTTTTCTCCCAATTCTTCCTTTGAAACCTTTCTATGGATATAGGATAAGGGACTCTCATCTTGTATCTTAGTTCCAAAGTCATTTCTCCTCACTGAGACTTATATTGTTATTCTTTTATGAAAAAAATGGGTTTTTGCTACATAATCTCGTAGACCTTTTCCAGCTCTATGGTTCATTTAAATTATATGTTGTTTTAATTTATATAATTTAGCTTTCTCAGGTTATACTTTTAACTGTCTACAATATCACACTACCTTCTTCACCCTGAAAACTTAATCAATTCCTAGCTTTCTTCTGGCCCTGAGACTTCTTTCTCTTGATTTCTCGCCAAAATCTTTATTTTAAAGAGGCCAACCTTGTCTATTCCTCTCCAGGTTCCACTTCCTGACTCTCTGGACTTTCTCTACTAACTACTTTACCTTCTCTTTCTGTCTTTTAAGCTTCCTTTCTTATGTTGTCTTCCCACAGCCCTATGTAAACTCCTTGAGGGAGGGATTATCTTTCTTTGTACTTTTATTTATTTGCTTTCCAGTTATCTTGAGCTGTATCTCACCATTGGATCCAGATGATTCTGGAGGGGAAAGTGAGGTAGGTGACCTTGCACAGTCCTCCCTCCCTCAAATAAAATTCATTTGCACATCATGATATCACCTCCCTGATGTCATGGTCCCTTTCAAGAATGAAGGAAAAACAAACAAACAAACAAACCAAAAAACACAATGACGATAGTGTAACATTTACACTGATTCTGAGATACCTCATGAAGGAATAGAGGTAACCCTGGGTTCATAAGAGCATAAGGGCTGGACATTCTGCCAATCTGGCAAGGCTTTGAATAGGGACCTGGGGATGGGTTTAATTATTTATTTCATCATCATTTTAACAAAACTCAATGAAATTGGCTGCAGATGACACAGTTTTCATGAATGAAATTCACAAAGACTAACTACTTGGTCATGGAAAATTGCCACATATAATACTCAAAGGTTTGAATATTGATTTGGAAGGGATCTTCAAGGTCATTGAGTCCATACAGATATTTTAGATTGATACCATTAGGTAGATCTCAGTCAGTACAATATCATCAGGCTTTCCTACTTAATTTTCTACAATCCTAAACTAGACATTTACCCTCTTCCTATTTCTATCTGGAAATAGGAAAAGGTTAAATGATGCCAGGTTCCTAATGGTTCTAGCATTTTATGATCCTATTATTTTACTGTATATGCAGACACTTTAATTTTGCTTATCTGTATTCTTGTTATTACATTTTATTCACGTTTATTTTCTGGATTTTCATCTCTTTTTCCACCTGAAACAGTCTATTAATATTCCCAAGATCATAGAAGTACTTAAGTAGCAGAGTTAGGATATAATGATTTTGAGAGTCTACCACATAAGCTACTTTGGTGATTCCCTCTTCCTCAGTTTATTTGTCGATTACTTATATTATTTCTACATTATGAGTTATAAAGCTGATTTTGAGGGCAAACTCAGTGCTGCTTGATCTAGAACCTCAAATTGGAAGTTGCTGACCTATTTGAAGAAAATCCAAGCAGAAAATGCTTCTGAATGGTAAAGGAGATGATTACTAACAGCTCCATCTACATGCTGATCAAATGAGAAGAAAGACTTTAAGCATACTATCTAGGAATTCCAAATTTACTTTCTGGACAAAGTAGAAATTATAATCAACAAATATTCATTTGCTAGATACTATGTGACTGATGTGCTGCTAGATGCTGGGAATTAAAAAGAAAAAGAAAGTGTTCCAATATCTCATATTCTACTGGGGAAAATTATGCACAAAGCTAAGTAAATGGGAAAATATGTATGTGCAAAAAAGTATTAAAAAAGTAGTCCTTGACCAGTTTCACTAATAATCTAAAATAAAGTGCAATTGGGAAATGCAAAAAAACTTATGTGATAAAGGAGAGAAAAAGGAAGGAAGGGAGGGAAAGAGGGACAAAGAAAATGATAGAAAAGGAAAGATGGAAGAAGAGAGGGAAGAAGTGAGAAGAATGAAGGAAAGGAAGAAGGAAGAAATGAAAAAAGAAGACAAAGAAAAGAAAAGAAGAAGTGATGAGGTCCTGGATGGTTGGGTGAGGTTGCCAGAGAAAGACTGAAGTATTTCTCTAAGGCAAATAGGGAAGGGGACTGATAAGGCTCAGTTTAATCTTATAACCCCCCTTTGCTGTGTCCAGTCAAGAAATCCCAATCATGACTCTGAGATTCAATTTCCCCTATAACATCTGTCCACAACTCGTCACCTTTGCTGAGACCTTTGGGTCACTCCACCATAGCACTCTGCCTCCCTGTGTCTTTCCCTTCCCTCTCTCCCCATGCCATGTGGTACCTCTCCTCTCAAACTCCGGTATACCTTCTGGTGTCTGTCTCTTTCTCTTATCTGACTCTTTTAAGGTGCTGGCTAAATTTTAGAATTTAGCTTGCCAGCTAAGAGCATGCTCCAACCTCTTGGGATATTTCCTTTCTCTGGCTAATTGAAAGTTCCACTAGGGAACTTGTCTTTTCCATCATTAATTATTAAAAACCTCTTTCCTTGCTATGTGCTCTACAAACTCTCTATTGTATCTCTTCATTTTGTCTGTAACCTTTCCTCCTAAATAAACTTACATTTTTGCCAGGGAGAATGGCCATTGTGAATTCTTCACATGACCGAACCCCAACATCTGGTGTTCTCCTAAATAGCATCCTTTGGTGTCTACAACAGCCACATCATTTGCTTCATTCAAGCACATAAGAAGGAAAGAAGGGGGGGGGAAAGGAGGCAGGAAGGAAGGAAGAGAAGGAAGGGAGTGAGGGAGGAAAGGAGAAAGAAAGAAAAAGGTCATTTCTTAAATATATAATCTATCATCTTTTTATTTCTGCCTCTGTGTTTCCCTTTCACCTTCTTCTCTGAATCTTTCTCTTTTTCTTTCTCTGTCTCTTTGTCTCTGTCTGTTTCTGTTTCTCTGTCTATCTCTCTGTCTTTTTTGTGTCTCTCTGTGTGTGTTTCTCTGTCTCTGTGTCTCTGTTTGTCTCTTTATCTCTCTCTCTGACTCTCTGCCTGCCTGTCTCTTTATCTCTGTCTCCCTGTCTTTGTCTGTCTGTCTGTCTGTGTGTCTCTGTCTCTCTCTCTATCTCCCTGTCTTTGTCTGTCTATCTGTGTCTCTCTCTGTGTCTCTGTCTGTCTCTTTATCTCTCTCTCTGACTCTCTGTCTGTCTGCCTGTCTGTCTTTTTCTTTCTCAGTCCATCTTAATCTCATTATTAAGAAATCTCAGGAGCTATATAGTTCAATACACCCCAAAGAAATACTCAGTACGACATAACTGACAAGTTGTCATTCAATCTGTTCTTGACAACCAAAGGTTTAGTCTTTGACTTATCATAAATATTTTGACTGGTCACTAACTAATCAGTTTAGTCAGTTGGTCCTACATAGAGACATAGCATTATTGATTTTACCAGATGAAAGATATATTGCCTGTCAACTTCATTTTATCAGTACCATCGATTTTAGCAGGAAAGCAACGTGGTGCAGGGCACTAGATCTGAAGTCAAATGCCTTACTTCAGCTACCAATCAAATACCTTGCCGCTAATGCTGTCGAGGTGACCTTGTAAAGATTACTTCATCTCCCTGGGTCTCAGTTTCTTTATCTGAAAAATGAGGGAATTACATCATTGGCATTTTGGGACCTTTCGGCCCTAGATATATGAGCTTATGAACCTATGATTTGCTCATCAGTTAGACACACTCCTTTGCACTTTAAGAAGGAGGGAGAAATGGGCTCAGAGTATCAGCGACTTGAGATTTTTGTCTGCAGCTGGTCTGTCCTGAAATTTAACGCTGTTGTCAACAGCCAGTAAATTGTCCCATAAGCAGTGGGATGGTGGTTGTTCTGTAGCTCTGGGCACACTATTCTCTTGTCCAGAGTGCTTTGTTTCCATCAATATAAAAGCTTCATTTACATTCAGCTGCTCAAATATGTGTGCAGGATAGAATAGTGTCCTTTTATTCATACTTCATGCACCAGAAGATGTCGATGAAAATGCACAGGCTCTTGAAATTGTTGCCTTAATAGTTCAGGTCAAATATGCAGTCAGTGTTAGAAAACAGCTTGAGTGTCTGGCATTCAGAAGCAATATGTCTAGATTTGCTAACCCCAAACAATCCAATTTTCTAATTTTCCCACTTGAAGCCATAAATGGAGAAACTCAGCAGATTATTCCAGGCTTCATTTTCCCCCACTTCGATTCCATGAAGGACCCAATGGTGAGGTATGATTTTCTACATCCTGACCCCAAAATACAGACTTAGCCATTTTGAACACTATTAATTCTTGGCTATTTTTTTAAAGGAAAAAAAAATATTATTCTTTTCTTTTGAAAATTTGAGTTCCAAATTCTTTGCTCTTTCCTACCCTGGTAAGAAAAACTAAGAAAAATGATGTTAATTTTACATGTGAAAACATACAAAATATTTCTATATTGATATAATAAAAAGGCTAAAATAAAGAAAATGAGAAAATTTTACTTCCGTTTTTTTACTTACAGTTCATCAGTTCTTTCTCTGGATGTGATTAGCATTTTTTTTAACTTAAATTACTTTAAAATTGTATTGGTCAGTCAAGTTTTCCATAGTTGATCATTATCCCAACATTGCTGTTAGTGTGCACAATGTTTTCCTCGTTCTTCTTCCTTCATTTTGCATCAGTTCACATAGGTCTTGCCATGTTGTTGTTTTTTGTCTTCATCATTTCTTAAAGTACAGTAATACTCCATCTTAATCTTATGGCACAACTTGTTCAGCCTTTCCTTAACTGATGGGCATTCCTCAGTTTCTAATTTTTTACCAACACAAAAGAGCTGCTTTAATTATTTTTGTACACATAGATTATTTTTTTTAATTTGATCTCTTTGGCATATATACCTGCCAGTGATATTACTGAATCAAAGAATATGGACAGTTTTTGTAATCCTTCGAGCATAGTCTCTGATTTCTCCCCAGAATGGTGGAGCCAATATACAACTCTACCAAAAGCAATGAGAAAACAAATTTGAGTTTCAGTATATAATAATTATATCCAAACCATCTATTCTTTTCTACCAAATATTAAGGACCACAGCCATAATGAGGTGGCTGATGTTGTAAATAACATGGCCCCAGATACTGTTATTTAGGAAAGTACCAAATGTTGGGGTTAGTTAGCCATGTGAAGAATTCACAATGACCATTCTCTTTGGGGAAAGGTAGGTTTATTTAGGAGAAGCTACAGATAAAATAAAGGTAAACAACAGAAATCAGAAATGGTAAATATGAAATGGATTTGGGAGAGCATAGAAGAGGTTTAATAATTAATGATGGAAAGGACAAGTTGCTTAGTGGAACCCACAATTAGCCAGGAGAATGGGAACACCCCAAGAGTTTAGGGCATGCCCTTAGCTGGCAGGTTAAATCCTAAAAGGGATTTAGCATCCTAAAAACATGATTTAGCTATAAGGAAGAGAAAGACATCATAGAGCACAGTGGGGGTTGAGAGGAGGGAATATGGGGGGATGAGAGCAGAGATAGCATGAAGCATGATGAGGGGATCATAGGAGAGATATCATGTGCTTGGGAGAGGAGGAAGGGGAAAGACGCTCCAAGACAGAGTGTCCTGGAGGACTGACCCAAAAGAGTGCAGCAAAAATGGCATGGGCCATAAGCAGATTTATAGGGAAAATTTAAATTCAGGAACCTGATTGGGATTTCTGATAGGACATAGCAAGGAGAGACTGCCCAAGACCACCACCGAGAATGGGCTTCTGGAGCTTGATATAACGGGTTTCTGAATAGATGCTTTCCACAGAGGGTGGAAACCAAACTGATCTTTGTCAGAGTCCTTTTGTTTGTCTGCCTACCCCAGGGAACAATCCCATCAGTGCTCCAGTTCTCTCTGTCAACTGCAGTTAGCTAATAAGAACCTTATCAATAATACTTCCAACTAATACTAATATCAATGGTAAGACTAATTATTATTAGTAACCCTATCTAGATGGGGCAGCTAGATGGCATGGTGGATAGAACACTGACCCTGAAGTCAGGAAGCCTGGAAAACTGAGCTCAAATCCAACAATAAGCATAATCCTAGACAAGGCACTTAGGCCAATTATCTTGCCAAAAATAAATAAATGAACAAATTAAATTAAATTTAAAACTACCTGTTATATTTACCAGTACCATACTCAAAGGACAAAATATGGGATTATTTCAAAAAATCTTATTTTTTACTTAAGAAATTGTGTGTGGTGATGCTAAAAAAACTGTTAAGGGGACCCCTGAGCTTATCTTTTTGATCTAACATTTTTTTTTTTGCTGAGACAATTGGGGTTAAGTGACTTGCCCAGAGTCACGCAGCTGGGAAGTGTTAAGTGAGACCAGATTTGAACTCGGGTCCTCCTGACTTCAGGACTAGTGCTCCATCCACTGCACCACCTAGCTGCCCTGAGTTGGCAGATTTTCTAAAAACAAACAAACAAACAAAAACACTGGATCCAGAGCATTCATAAGGCTATGAATGTGCTAAGGAAAAACCACTGATCCCACAATTGACATACTTTGATGGTTGCATCCCAAACTGGATCCCTTGTGGATCTTTGAGGGGCAAGACATAGCAGTCTGTCTGTGCAGGCTGGGAAATACTTGTGTAGCTAGCATTATTTGTAGATAAACTGACCAGTTCCAGTTTTGTGGGGTAGCTCTTGTTTGTTCCTCATTCTCAAAGAGAAGTTGTTTTTTGTTTTTGTTTTTGTTTTTTTCTGTATTTTTTTTCTTTTGAATCTCTGAACCCTCCCAAGATATCTTGGCGTTTACTGGCTGAATTTCTTTCTTAAGAACCATGCCTTAAATGAAAACTACCCTGATTCTCATGGTTTGGCCAGAAATAGGTCCTGGCCCAAAGCTTCATTTGGTCATTATTTGGGTCCAGATTGATTCATATTGAATGCAAATGGCAATTATTTCAACTTCAGCAAGAAACTTTGAGGATCTTCCCCTGAAAGAGTGATTGATTGATTGATTCATTTATTTGTTTGTTGGTTTTTGTTTATTTATTTGATGGGAAGAGGAGAATAGGTGGAAGAGGAGAAAAATTTTTGTCTTAATTGCTACTTAGCTTTGATCACTAAATGGATGGGGCCTCAGTCAAACTAAGAACTATTGAAGACCTTCCCTTAAAAAGGCCAAGGTCTCCCATTTCATCCTGGGCCCATCCTGGGCCTGATCTGTATCTGGCCATAGGACCCAGACGGCTCTGGAGGGGAAAGTGAGGCAGGTGCCCTTGCCCAGCCTCCCTCACTGCAATCCCATTCACTTGCATGTTACAGCATTATCTCCCTGATGAAAGACAATGAAATATAAAGAACAACAGCAAGCACAATTTGCAGGTAAGGGGACCTTCCTCTCTTCATAGTCCAGAAGGTCCCAAGGGAAAAGAATGAGGCTTTTGTCATTACCTTGCTTCTTCCCTTCAGAGGGGGGCTTGACTTTGCCTACTTATGCCCACCTGTACTGCACCTTCCCCCTTCTTGACCACATATCACTTCCTCATTGTCAAAAATATGCAAAATTCTCTAATGTGAGAAAAGGATGAACACTTTGGGTTTCCACAGTTAGGAAAATTAAATGAACTTCAGTTAGAAAACTGACATTAAGGAGTAATCTAGGGTGGACTTTGTCTTACCCACAAACCAGGTAAGCTCCCTGGAGGCAGGGATTGATTTTGTGATTTTGGGTGATGGCCAGAGATTTGAAAATAATCTTTATTCTTTGCCCTTCTCCCTCCTCAGTTACTTCCTCCTTTCTAGAATGGAAGCTCCTTTTGGAGCAGGACTGGCTAAGTAATGAGGGGTATAAATTGTGTAATTTCTGTAACATCAATTGATAAGAAATCAGGGGAGGGACTCATACTTCTGGATAGGAAATAAATTGCTGCTTTTGGAGTTTCAAAGGTGTGTATTCACCTAGGCCCCCAATCTTGCAAAAAGGTAAAATAAAGCTTTCCTGCATTCATCAGTGAGTCAGTGGAGTTCTTGGTAAGATATTTTGTTTCTTACAAGTAGGGCATCTGTCCAGCATCCAGACATTATGAGTTCAGCCTGGTCCTGTCAAAGCATGGCCTTGTGGCTCAGCTCGGGCTTCCCTTGCCCATATACTGTCCAAGATCCCAGGACCAAGTTGGTAAGTAAAGTCACTGATGAATCCAGGAGGCAGGAAGGGAACAAGAGTAGGTTCTGCAGCAGGTAGGCAACTCTATGAAGAGACCAAAGGTAAGGACCTGGACTATCTAGTCTTGCCTTTGCTGGCTGGGACCATTTGAGGGGGTCTGAGCGGTCAGACAGGTTAGTAAGATGGAGAATTTATTTTGGGGTTATTGCATTATATTGAAACAAAATTGATAAATACTATTGATGTGAATTATGGTGTTGGACACACAGAGAGAAATAGGATGTTGGACAGAGAGAGATGTGGACACCAGAAGACAATGGGTGCCAAATTCTCTTTGGCAAAAGGAATATTTATTTAGGGAAGAGGTTATAGAGGGATACAATAGACACTGGGACTAGTAAATATGAAATAGAGTGGGAGAGCATAGAAAGGGATTTTAATAATTAATAGTAGAAAGGGCAAGTTCCTTGGTAGAACTTGCCATTTGCCAGGAGAAAGGAAACACCCCATGAGGTTGATATGTCCTTGGCTGGCAGCTAAATCTTGAAAGGGACTCAGCACCCTAAAAAAGGAGGAGAAAAGGGTCTGGGAAGCATAATGGAGCTAAGAAAGTAGCTTGGAGGAAGGGGATCAGAGTGCCTTGGTGGACTGACCCAAAGGAAGGCAGCAGCCTTGGAATTGCCCTTACGTAGATTTTGTGGGGAAGTTTAACCTCAGGGACATGACCAGGGTTCCTGACGGGGCATGGCAAGGTAAAACTGTTCTGGGTCTCTAGAGACGGTGGGTCTCAGAAGTTTAGCAGAAATTCAGACTGTGCAATCTCCCCAAAGGGTGGGAGCACAGAACAACTCATCTCCATCAGTGCCTTCTCCCTGCATACCTCAGCGACTCTGAGATGGGCTTGGATTGGCAGGGGAGGTGACTCAGCCCCTGCTCTGGGGTCCCTTACCCTGGTTTGTGAACTTGCTGGGTCTGAAAAAGCTTGGTTCTGGATGGAGAGCTTCAGTCTTTTCCCCATTGGGTTTCTGAAGGTTTCTGATGGGATTTTTGTTTTGAAATTTAGGATTGAAAACTTAATACAAGTTATTTGCATGTATCTGTTGACTTGTTGAAGACTTAGTCCACCCTCCCTTCATTGAGTAGGGCTGCTCCTTAGAAGTGAGATGTATGTCTGTATGAAATAAAGTCCTTAAAAGACCTTATGTAAATATAAAAACAATTGCTACAATTGCTGGGGAACCTGTTATTTTATTAATTATTGAAACTAAAGCTGAAATATCTTTCATATGGTTTAGAGAAGACTCAAGTTTTATAAGTTTTATAAGAAGGATGTAACTTATGGAATATTTTATTACATCAATGGGAAAATCACTTTTATTTAAGTTTGTTACTAATGTGGGAATAACATTTATATGAATAGTGTTTTCTTTTGAATAATTTATATTGAAAAGCTTCTGGCCAATCTATTGCTTTCCCAATCCATCCTACAATAGGCCTTGGCAAAAGAGGGGGAATATCTTCTTCCCCACTTCTGAGTGGTTTTAAATATATTTATATATAACTGTTAATGAAGTATTTTGTGAATATCTCTATTATTCTAATAGGATTACCCCCTTTCTGAAAATTGCTTTTCAGATTTTACAGAATCTTCAGGGAAGATATAAGCACATCTCCTGAGAATGAGGGTACTGCTCTTAGTGTTCTCTCTCTCTCTCTCTCTTTCTCTCTCTCTCTCTCTCTCTCTCTCTCTCTCTCTCTCTCTAGTTCTCTTGGGTTTATTTTCCTCTAGACTTTGAGCAATTCACCTTCAAATGACCAGCACTAGACAGTTATATTGACCAGCTTCAGGGGTCTGACTCAAAACCAGTGAATCTCCAGTGTGCTCAAGCTCCTTCAAATGGGACCCTATAGGATGACCCTGCCCATTCTTAGCAGGAATATCAGAAGATAAGATCATTGCTTCAAAAGACTTTGAGCCCCATTTGTTTAAGAAAGAATTGGAACTGGTTGGTGAATGGACCACAAAGTAGCTTTGCCTGGTAACTGAGTGGGCACCTCTGCACCAATCCAACTGGTTATTCCTTTTATCGTGGCATTCAATGAAGTAAGAGAGATTGAATCAAGAAGAATTAAGTCAAGGATACAATTGATGAATTCAAAGCTAGTTCTGGATTTGAATCATTCCCACTTTGGTGAGTAAATATTATTGGATGAGTGAAGGGAATAGCAGAGTAGTTAGATGCCACTAGCGGAATGGCATGGGAAAATAGAATGACTCTAGATAAGTTACTGGCAGAAAGAGGAGGAACATGTGTTATGATTGGAAGTAGTTTCTCTCCTGGTACAGCTCTATCAGAAGAATTAGCAGAGAATTCAGGGATTCATTATCCATCCTGTGAAAGGAAATCTGTGCAGGGATTAATAGATTTTTTTGTGAAGTGGGATATGAAAAATATTAGCCAAATTTGAAAGATTTGAAAAGGATGTGGAAACCAAATTATTTTTAAAAATTGTGAGAAATGGATGGGCATTTTGGGTTTCCAGTTATAAAAATTAGAGAAATGAAACTTAAATTAGAAAACTGAAACCTAAAAGGACATCAAGAAATAATCAAGGGTGGGCTTGTATCTTCTCCCAAAAGAATATAAGCTCCTTGTGGATAGGAACTGACTTTTGTAATCAGTGCCCTGAGATATGGAAAGAATTTTTTGTTCTTCACCCTTAGTCCTCCTCTGTTATCTCCTTCTAGAATGGAAGTTCCTTTGGGACTGAGACTAGCTATGTGATGAGAGGTGGAGATTCATGTCCTGTAACTACTGTAACATCCAATTAATGGGGAATCAGAGGAGGGACTTGTGCTTCCAGATAGGAAATAAAATGCTGCCTTTGGAGTTTCAAAGGTGTGTCCACTCACTTAGGCACCCATTCTTGGAGGAAGGTAAAATAAAGCTTTCCTGCATTCATCTGTGAGTCAGGGGAGTTTTTGGTAAGGTCCTTTGTTTCTTACATGTAAGGATTGTGAACTCTTTTGGTTCTATATGCATATTCATTTCTCTTATGATAAACCTGGTTTTCATATAAGTTTCTTGACTTTGTAATTGCCTGTTGTTAGCATTATTATATGGTCTATCCTCCATGATCTTTCATTGTTATTTCTTCTTTCCTCATAGAGAGCTTTGTCTTGCATCATTAAATATTATCTATTATAATTGACCTGAAGCTACTAAATGATACTAGATTATAAGTTCCATGGAGGCAGAAAGCAGTTCTTATCAAAACTTTGTGTCACCCTTAGTAGCTAACAGAGTACTCTGCTTGAATAAGAACTAATTAAAAATTTGTTGAAAATACTTCTCATAGAAATATTTAAGACTTATAGTCACCCAAGTATGAAACTTTTAATTCTTTTTAAGAGGCCTTTTCTCAATCCCCTTTTTTCTTGATCTTTGTGCAAATTTTGACATTGTTGTCCACCATCTCTTACTGAATATTCTTTCTTCCATTTTTCACAAAATTGTTCTTTCTTAGTTTTCCCTCTACTTGTCACTCTATTTTCCTAGGTCATCATACATATCCTTCCCTCTATACATAAATGTGCTGGAACTAGCTCTAACCATTTTGGGAGAGAGGTAATTGAATTTTCATTATAAATATTTACACCTCAGAAGTTGACTATAAGTCAGGATTTGATTTTTGTTGTTGGTGTTTTTATTGTCTATACAATAAAGTATAAAAAATGTAGATTGCACTTAAAAGTATATTGCACACATTTTCTAATAAAGAAAAGCTAGTTGTTCGACATTTACCAGCAAATCTATGCATTGCTCTATAAACATTGCTTGAGCATAGCAACAGTACAGTAGAAGGTTCAATCGATCAATACAGATTCATTGAGTTTTACTATTTGCCAAGTATTGTGCTAAGCACTGGGAATACAAAGAAAGGCAAAGACAGTCCCTGTCCTCAAAGAGCTCATTAATGGGAGAGATAACATCTAAGCAAATATATACAAAGTAAGTTATACATAGGGTAAATAGGAAATAATTAAAAGAAGAAAAACACTGAAATTGAGTGGTTGGGGAAAGTTTCCTATAGAAGGTGAGATTTTTAATAAGGAATAAAGTTATCACTAAACTGGAGACTAGGGTACTGAAGGATAATAATCATAATCATAACAATTGGTATACACACACATATACAGACATACACAATTCTTTGATGTTTGCAAAGTGCCTTTCATTTATCATTTAATTTGAGTCTCACAACTTGCATATATATGACCACAGTATCTCTCCCAAACTTTATCTGTGGACCACAAACTGAATTTTGGACATTTGGAACTGGATCTTGCCTAGTAATCTCATACTCAACATTCTATTTTCCCACATTCTTTGGATGCAGATTGTCTTTTTTCTTAATTTTCCTATTGCTCTGTCCTTCCAGTCACCCAGCTTTGTGATCATCCCGTTCATTCTGCCTCCTCACACATATCAAATCAAGTGCCAAGTTTTGTTGGTTCTACTTTCTCTCTCCAATTTATCTCCTCATGACTCATTATATTATAGCCACCTATATTAGATTCTTATTTAATCTCATATGTACAATTGAAATATCCTACTAGTTCTTCTCTGTCTCAAGTTTTTCTTTTCTCCAATCTATTCCTAGCAAAGTTATAATGACTCCCTATAATGTCTATAATAAAATGGTGGGTAAAATAATGGCTCCTCTGTTTAAAATCCTTCAAAAAAATCCTCCAAACTCCTTTTTCAGAATTATCACACATTATGTTGTCATAAACCAGCCAGGTGGACATTTTTGTTCCCTTTCACACAGGATATTCTATTTCCCATCTCTGTACCTTTTACAGGGATCTCACACTCCTGAGATACTCTCCTTCCTCAAATCTCTTATATACAATGTCTATTCCTTTAGGGTTCAGCTAACATTCCACCTCCAACACAGAGCACTTCCTTATCATCTCAGCATCATGTGTTCATTTATGTTTGTACACGTATTTGTAGAGAGATACATCGGTGTGTTGCTCTCTCTCTAAATATATTTATATAACTTTAATTATCTATATCTATCATCTATCTATCTAAGCACACATTGCTTTTATCTGGTAGTATGTGTGTACATTTCTTAAAGTTAAGTTGAGATTGAGGTGCCAATGGAAAATCCAAGAGTAAATCTCTACTGGATGGTCAGAGATGTTGATCTAGTTCATAAAAGGGAAATTAGGACTGATGCAGATACATAGTGTTGAATGTTATTTAGATAGAGATAATAATTCCAGTCCAAAACAAACATTTAAATATTCCAACAAGCATGGATAACTGAATTCATGAGTTGGTGAGATAGGGAGTTGATGGAAAGAAGTAGGGCAGAACTTTTGGTGCTATTCAAATTTTAGGGGGAAAATATGGATAATAACTCTGCAAAGTAGACTGATAAAGGTCAGATAAAACAGAGAAAATTAAGGAGAGAGCAGTAACATGGAAAACTGTTTCCTTAAGTTATACTATGTTTACAAAAACACCCATCTTATTTAGTAGTGATACAACTCAGAATTGTTTTAAAAGATATGTGTGGACTTGGAGGAGGGGAAAGTTTAGGGGCTAATTCCAAGAGCTGTAGAGGTGATTGAGTTTGTTCCCTAACACTTAGCAACAAATCCTCTCTAAATGAATAGTTATATAGTATGTATTATCTCTGTTCTACCAGAAGGTGAAAGCAAAACTAAATGTACCACACATATATCCCAGCAGGGCTTATTGATAGATGAGTTATTCAAGGAAATGAGTTACTGAAGGTTGAATCTTAGATCAATAGTGACTGTAAGGATAGTGAATGATTCCAGAGTGGGTGCTTCCAAGTTATGAACATTCCCCTAGGGGCTACTAAAGATTCTTTTCCACATTGACACAAGCAATAAAATCTGTATGGAGGTCAAAAGACAAGTCATTAAAGCTGAAGCCAAATTACTCCTTTTGAAGAAGAAAAAAAAATATTCTCTTTTAATGTCACTCCTTATCAGTAAGTCCCCAGTTCTTCAAATGTTCCTGAAGATTGATTGGTTAATTGGCTAGATTGCGTGTTTGTAGACAACTTTTCTATATTCTTGATTGGTTTTGGGAAAATTTGACCTTGACACAAGTCAAAATTCTCAGATGCTGGTTGTCTATTCTCCAAGGCAACACTATCTGTGACTTGTTTTCATAATTAGAACGGAGAAGTATGATCGATGAAATTGGTAAGTAGTAATTTTCTCAATGTGAGTAGAGTGATCAGTTTTAATATTTTTAACTACTAAAATAATGACCTTGATAGAAGCTTTGATACCCACTATAGTTTAGGAGGGTTGAGTTTAGGTTGAGGCAGAGAAAAACCTTTTGCAGAAATTAGAAAAAAAAGGGAAATGAACTTTTAGTATATAAATTACAAAAACTGGTGCTAAATATGATTATGCTGCAAAGAAAACTATTAATACTTAATAAGCAAGCAAAATGGATTATAATAAAATATATTTCTTATAATAGTCTCTCTTTTTTTTTTTTTTTTGCTTTTTGCTGAGGCAATTGGGGTTAAGTGACTTGCCCAGGTTCACACAGCTAGGGAATGTTAAGTGTCTGAGACCAGATTTGAACTCAGGTCCTCCTGACTTCAGGGCTGGTACTCTATCCACTGCGCCACCTAGCTGCCCCATAATAGTCTCTTATATTTAGGAAATGAACAAAATTAGATGAAGCCTTCTCAAGTCATCTGTTTATTCATAGTCAACTCTTTATTCCTTGGTTTATTTCTTTTTCACAGGTGAGATCCAAGCATGTTAGTAAGAAATTAGTAGGAAAAAGATAGGTTGGAGCAGTAATCAAAGAATCTGAACATTTGAATTCAAATCCTATGTCAGATATTTACTAGTTGTGTGGGGGGCCCTAAACAAATCACTTAAACTCTATGCCTTGGTTTCTTTATCTGTAAAATGAGGGAGTTGGACTCAGACTTCTAAGTTTTTTTTCCTTCTCTAAATTCTGTGAATCATAGGATCATGAACTCAGCATACATTTTTCATTCACACTTTCACCACTACAAGGCTATTAAAACAGTTTAAATTGCTTCTCATCATCACTGAAATATTGATATGATATTAAAATAGAATGTAGCTACTAAATTCGCTGAGTTAAACATGTGCCAGAATCAGTCCAAAAACAGTCACCGAGAATCCAGATAATGTCAGTGTAATGACAGGATGCCAGGATTACTCAAATAATTTGATTTCAGCATCAATAGGAATTTCCTCTATCAGCCCAGAATCCAAGCCATCTGTTACTTAATTTATAAATACTGGGGAGTTTTTGAAGAAAATAGAGTTCAAGTGACTTGTCCAGGGTCACATAACTGGCTGTTGGCAGAAACTAGTTTTGAAACCATATCTTTGAGATCCCAATGCCAGATACACTAGCCACTGAACCACGAAAACAGGTTTGAAATACAAAAGACATTTTGACTGCATCCAATGTCTGATTGAAAGTTGGAAAGAATGATAGAAAATGAATTATCTCAGTTTCCTAATGATGCTTCACTTGATGCAAAAGTTTCTAAGGAAGTTTTCTACTTTCTTCCTTTCCTTCCTCCCTCTTTCCTTCCTTGTTCCATTTCTCCCTCCCTTCCACTTCCTTTCCTCCTTCCCTCCATCTCTCTTCCTTCCTTGCTTCCTTTCTCCCTCCCTCCCACTTCCTTTCCTCTCTCCCTCCTTCCCTCTCTCCTTCTCCTTTCTTCCCTCCGTCCCTCTCTTCCTCTCTTCCTCCCCTTCTCCCTTCCTTCCTCCCTCCCTTCCTCTCTCCCTCTCTCTCTTTTTCATATATTTGAGAAGTGATGGAGTTCCTGTTTTTCCATTACCTTCCTTCTTGCTGTTATACACATAAACTCATACTCAAGCCCAGTACTACTGCTGTGGTTGTTCTAATCGCCCCTCCCCAACTTAGCAAGTATGTTCAATCTAAGGAACCTCCAAGGCTGCTTCTTTAAGTTTCCTTAAAAAATTGTTATTATTTCTGTTTTCCTTTTTTGATTGTGTTTTCCACTTTTCATCTGGACATAAGATATGGTACATACACAAACGATGCATCTTTTTTATTTTTTATTATAATCTTTTTATTTTCAATAAATTTGCCAGGATAATTTTTCACTATTGATCCTTGCAAAACTTTGTCTTCCAATTTTCCCCCTTTCCCCACCCCCTCACCTAAATGGGAAATAATCCAATATATGTTAAACATGGTAAAAATATATGTAAATCCAATATAGGCATACATATTTATACAATTGTCTTGCTGCACAAGAAAAAATAGATCAAAAAAGAAAAAAATGAGAAAAAATAAAATTCAAGCAAACAACAACAAAAGAAATGAAAATGCTATGTTGGGATCCACACTCAGTTTCCCACAGTTCTCTTTCTGGGTGTATATGGCTTTCTTCATTGAACAATTGGAAGTGGTCTGAAACATTTCATTATTGAAGAGAGCCATGTCCATCAGAATTGATCATCATGTAATATTGTTGTTGCCATGTATAATGATCTCCTGGTTCTGCTCATTTCACTCAGCATTAGTTCATGCAAGTCTCTCCAGGCCTCTCTGAAATCATCCTGCTGGTCGTTTCTCACAGAACAATAATATTCCATAACATTCATATACCATAATTTATTCAGCCACTCTCCAATTGATGGGCATCCATTCAGTTTCCAATTTCTTGCCACTACAAAAAGGGCTGCCACAAACATTCTTGCACATGTGGGTCCCTATCCCTCCTTTAAGATCTCTTTGGGATATAGGCCCAGTAGAAATGCTGCTGGATTAAATGGTATTTATGCCCAAACAAACAATGCATCTTTTAGTAAATTAATTCACCTCTTCAGAACTGTGTAGGAAAAAGAAAGGTGTGGTTATTATTTCTGTTTCCTAGATGGCTTGAAATGCCTTACTCATTTAAATAATCCTGAAATTTCTCCATCAACCAAAAATAGGTACTGTTGACTAACCTAGTAGCCATTTTAAATCAGTTTAAATCAAGTGTTTTTTGTTTTATTTTGACAGAGACAAAAAGGAGATAGAAAGAAAGAGAGAGATGGACAAAGATAGACAGAGATAGAGACAGACAGACAAAGATAGGAGAACAGAAACAGAAAGAGAAATGAGACAGAGAAAGATTGAGACACAAAAGATAAGAGATGGAGACAGAGACAGCTTCAAAGAGACTAGACTGTCTCTATTTTTATTTGTTTGTTTGTTTTGTTTTATTTTCCTTTATGACTCCCTCGGATGATCCAGGACTCCCTTTTACATGATGGGGTTATATGCTATAGGTCTGACCATTTGGATCTTTTATGCCTTTAATTAACATGTGGAAGGTCATAGGAGTGCTCCTGAGGTGCCAGTGGCAGATGCTTAGGCTAATAGTTATTGTATCCAATCACTATTAATCACTAAAATTTCATTGGGGTTTGCAAGAGTTGAGAGGAAACAGCAGGTTTTCCTATACAGTCTACTGAAGTTATTCTTCTTGTCCATTAACTCTTATGAGGTCATGATGCTAATGTTTTCCCATGAGCCTCATGCATCTTTCCTTCTATGCACTGGGCTTGTCTGCAGGTTCCATCAGCTGGTTTGGTTCACAGCCTTTCAAAGTATAGACAACGATGGCTCTTAATATTTTCCCAAATGATTGATCCAAGCACCATCCCCATGATTACTTCCAGTGGGAATGAATGGCCCTTGGGGGGACTTGAAACACTGAAAATACCATTCAATTAGGAATTAGACTACCTGGCTTTGAATGTTGACTATTATTTGCTAAGTGACTTTGTTCAAATCATTTAAACTCTCTGAGCCTGATTTTCCACATCCACATACACAAAAAAAAAGTTGAATTGAGTGTCCTCTCAGGGTATCATATCTAGCTCAAAATCTGTGACCTGTTGTCACAAGGCCCTGGTAAATAGAGTCCAGTCTTAGAAGGATGCAGAATAAGCATTGTTTGCTGCTGACCACTATGGTGGCTTAGATGATAGAGTGTTGGAACCAGAGCCAAGAAGACGAGTCTTCCTGAGCTCAAAGCCATCCTTGGACACTAACTACCTGTGGACGTCATTTTATTTTATTTGCATTGGTTTCCTCATCTTTATAATGAGCTGAGTAAGGAAATGGCAAAGTACTCCAGTATCTTTGCCAAGAAAGTCCCAAATAGGGTCACAAAGTGTTGGACACAATTGAAATGGCTAAATAACAAAAGAGCTTCTGTGGGGGATTTGCTGAACTTGCTTCTGAAACATATGATAGAGGGGTCCTGATCTCTGGTTCATTCTTCTATATTATTCATCCGAGCTTTGATACTTATGAACTTTATTTCCATTTTTACTACCTATAAAATGGAGAAAGTAGTAATTGTACTTTCTTCTATGGCACAGAATTGGGAGATTCAAATTAAGAATAAAATGATTAAGAAAGATAGAAATGACAGACATACAGACACAGAGAGATAGAAATAGAGAAAGAGGCGAAAAAGACAGACAGCAGATAAAAAGAGAGACAGAAAATAAAGAGAGACCAAGGTAGAGAGAGAGGCAGATATACAGACAGATTAAGAGAAGAGGAAAGGGAAGGGAAAGAAAAGGAAAGGAAGGGCTTGTGAGGAGAAGAGGAAGAGGAGGAGAGCAGAGGGGAGGAAGGATAAAGGAAAGTAGGGGGAAAGGTAGGAGAGGGAAAGGGAGGGAAGAGGGAAGGGAAGAGAGAGGAAGGAGAAGAGAGAGGGCGAGGAAGCAAGGAAGGAAAGAAAGAAAGAACGCAGCAAGGAAGGAAGGAAGAAAGGAAGGAAGGAAAGTAAAAAGAAAGGAAGGAAGGTAAAAAGGAAGGAAGATAAAAAGAAAGGAAGGGAGAAAGGTAAAAAGAAAGGAAAGGAGAAAAAAATAGCAAAATTCTAATCAAACTTGAAAAGAGACAGAAATTAAATGCCTTTTGCATTTCTTCATAGTCTGTTATTTCATTATTTTGCATGAATTTTTTTCCTGTTATTTAGCCCATTTTCTGCTTTATTTGTCAAAGAGGGGCAGTGAGTAGATCTGTGCATTTGGACTCAAGAGGACCTGGGTTCAAGTCAGGATTGTGTGATCTTATACAAATCACTTAAACTTCCTTTACCCAGATCTGGCAATTCCTTGGGATCTAGGTGCTAAGGCATCATCATATTGAGAACTGTCTTGAATTAAGAATTCTCCAAGGCTGAAGAAATACCTGATGCCTTAGATATTTTCCTTGTTAAATATAAAAGTTTTTGCTCCAAATTTTATTATTCTTTTCATGGTTTATTATTTTCTCTCTTGACATTTTTTAAAATAATGTAATTTAAGAAAGAAGCATGTTGCAGCAGAAAATTACCCTCAGAGGAAGGTCTGGGTTCAAGCTGGTTTCTGATCCAAGCTAATTGAGTGATACTAAATAGGATTTTAGACTTCTCTTATTTGGCTATTTTTAGTAAATTACATTTATCAAAAAATAATCTAACTTCACTTCATTTTAACACAATAGAAATAACTCAAGTACAAGTTTAGAAAAGAATGTGATGAGTGACATACAGCTCATTCTGCCTAGTGAGAGCCAGTTGTTAAATTTTCATTATGATCATTTGCATCTTAAATATATGCAAATTCTACACACCAAGGCTTGATTTATTGTTTCATTGACTGTCCACACTTAAAATATGATGGAGAAAATAATAATGAAGATAAAACTTAAAAATGTGTCATATGGTATTCATCACTTTTTCTCTCCCTTCACAAGAGCCAGATGTTAAACTCTTACTAGACCATCTTTGTAACTTACTTCATTAAGAGACTATGTGACACACAGGAGAAGCATTGACTTAAGAATCAGGAAGGTCCAAATTTAGGTTTTGTTTTCTATAAGCTGTGTAATCCTAGACTACCGATGGCCTTAACTTCCCTAAGATTACAAATTGCTAATGAATCACTCATCTGTGTTAGCAAAGGAGGTTGCCATTCCAGAACTCCATATACTGACATAATTATAGACCTAATCAGTCAGTCAATGAGCATTTAATAAGCACCTACTGTGCTTATTGATTATTGAACCCTGACTATACTCATAGACAAAACAGAAAACAGATGTACATTTCAATGTCAAATTATGCTTATTATCTAGCATTATTTACCTTGAACATGAAATGGATAAAGACAGAAGTTTTTCTTGTTGGCACAGCTTCAATGAATTGAGAGTATCTTATAGCTAGATTAATGACCATTTCATTATCCATAGGCTATTGGCTTGTACAAACTTAAAATTATCTCCCCCTTTTTAATAGTTGCAAAAACTTAGGCTCAGATTATTAAAGAGATTTGCATAAGGTCCCAGAGCTACTGAGGAGCAAAACTGGTGCTATCACTGAATATTAGAATTAAAAGTATTCTGATGAAAAGACTGGACAAATAATGTATTCTGTTTTCTTAGTTTTGTTCTGATACTGAGAAGTATAAATATAAACTGTGAATGATATCAATTGAATACTTTATTTCACTTAAGAGAGAATCAATGTGGATGAAAAAAAGCTCCTTAAGTATCAGAATGGTCTTTTCTCTTTTTTTTTATCCCTAGCATTTGGCACAATGGCCAGTACATAATAAGTGCTTGGGAAATGCTGACCAATCAATAAATATTTACTCAATTTGCTGATCATGATTTCCATTGTTAGTATAATTTTCAATTCCATATTCTTGGACTTTGGCTCCATTAAAAAAAAAAAAAACCTCTTTCCTCTTATCAGGATATCAACTGTTGACTTTTAACAGTATATTGAGAATCTAATTCTTCCTTTTAAAAACTGTTTTGCTGACTATTGGAAATTTCATGGTTTATGTCAAGACTACAAGGAGCCAGAGCCATGGGCTTTCATAGATGTTTTTTTTAAATAGGAGCCAACAAACTATCTCCGATGCTTGAGTAGAGTACTCAGTGTATATTGAAACTACAAAGGAGATTCAAATGTATTCCTCAGAGTCATATTATACTCCTTCCTCTGCCCTATCCACCATGATATCTCTTCAAGCTGTGTTTTAGACTAAAGTAACTTTGACTACTGTGCTTGTCAAGAGAGGAATTCCCAAAGGAGATCAACTCCATCATCCTCTCAGGTTAGGAATTCCCAAAAGGGGCCATCTCCAGTCCCCTGGCCATTGGACTTGGGTGTCTCTGGGGGGAAAAGTGAGGCTGGTGACTTTGTACATCCCTCCCTCACTTAAAATCTCTTGCATGTCATAGCATTACCTCTCTCGTGGTCCTCTGTAAGAACAAAGGACAAACAAGAACAAGGATTCCCAAAGAAGAGAGAGTTTCCCCCTCAGATACCCACTAAGCCAACCATAAGGTCCTATGCAGCATTCTATGACTTCAGACAGGAAGACTTTGGTTTAAGACCTGCCTCTAATACATATTGGCTGTGTGACCCTGGGGAATTTGCTTAACCTTTCAAAGTCATACACCTTTCTTATGTGAGATGATAAATTGAGAGCAAGTGCTGGTTTGTTTTGATAGAAGGAGTCCTTCACTGGTATGGAAGGACTCCTACACAATGAAATCGTAACTGTAGTTTCAAAAAAAAATAGAAACCATAAAGACATTCAAACAAAAATAATTCAAAGAAACACCTGGATTCCTTGCTATATCATACAGCATGCAGCAGCCAGATGTGTCCCCTTTTTTGTCTGCTCAAAAGAATGAGGCTGCCTGCAATAACCTGTTCTGAAAGGAAAAGTCTATCTAAAAGCAATATCCTGATCATCAGATGATTAGGACTAATAATTTTTCATTTTCATCAATAAATGCAACTAAAACTCCAAACAAGCCACATGTTTGGTCTTGGATAAAGTGCCTGTGGCCTTTCTCTCTAGAATATTGCCTATCATGATTCAATCACAAGATTGATAAATCAGTAGATTTATGATGGGACATATTATCCACATCCAGAGAGAGAACTATGGAAACTGAATGTGGATCAAAGCATAGTATTTTCACCTTTGTTGCTGTTTTTTGCTTTTTTTCTTTCTTTTATTTTTTCCCTTTTCATATGATTTTTTCTTGCAAAGTATGACAAATAGAGAAATATGTTTAACAGAATTATATGTCTTTAACCTATGTTGTATTGCTTGCTGTCTTGGGCAAGGAAGAGCAGGAAAGAAAAAATTGGAAGAGAAGGTTTTGCACAGGTGAATGTTAAAAATTATTTTTGCATGTATTTGGAAAGATAAAATACTATTAAAAACAAAATAGAAAATTGTCTCTTTTTTCTTACTTGAATGTCAGAAGATATGAAGAAGACAGAGAAAGACAATGAGCAGAGTCTGGTAGATTACTGCATTTTGAAATCACTTAACTACTTAAGGCAAAAAAAAAAGTTCCCTCTTCTTGATGTGGCTAGGAGTCTGGAACCAGTTACAAAAATATAAACATGTTCCAAAGCCATGCAGGGTTTGCATTGCCAAGTCCTGTGTGAAAATTCAATAAAAAAGGGGCTTAATGGTCAGTCTGTTGGTACACACTACAGAGAATTACTATTATAGAATAAAGCAATTTTATTGGAAGAATTTGCAAGGGAATCATTCAACACTTGTCCTTGTAGTTGTGGCCATAGTAGACTACATTACCAGTCCTATCAGTCATGTGTCTGTGTGGGAGAATATTCCATACCCTACCATAGTTAAGACTCTAAACAATAACATACATGTTTAAGGAAGTAGTACATTAAATTTCCTGCATATAGGACAACCATCATGACGTATTAAGATAATGAAGTTAGAACAGTAAGTGTAGTAGAATGGGAAGTGCATTGAATTTAGAATTAAATATGCCTACCCATTCACAGCTGTGTTGACACCTACTATCTACCATGTTTAGATCAATTAATCAAGGCATAGCAGGGAATTTTTATCTCTTTGTGCTAAATAACCAGGCACTGAAAATACAAGAACAAAATTATTTCTTTCTTAAGGCGTTTACAAACTAAAAAAAAAGTAAACACCAAATTTATCTGTTTATCTCTATTTTTCCATCTGTCTATCTATGTATGTATTTGTATTCTTAAAACATATATTCATACATATATGTATATGTAAATACATGTATATACTTATGTTCACATATTATTTTTGTACATAAATATAAAGACAATAAATAAAAATAACTACTATATAGTTTGCAAGGAAAAGTCTTAGCAATTAAAAAAGCTTCATAAAGAATATGATGAGGAAGATTCTGGGAAGATGATGGAGTAGGTTGGTAAATTTCAAGCTCTCCCGATTTCCCCCACAAATAGAACAAATTTGGGTCTCAGTAAGAATATAGACTGGTGAAAAACCAAGAATACTTGGGGTAGAACAAGGGTCTTCCTGATAGACTACAAGATAGTATTTTTCACAAATGAAACAGAAATGTGGTGCCTGAACTGCATTTTAAGTAAGAGTGAAATTCTGTGATGCAGAAAAGAGTGTTTTACATTCAGGAAAGATGGCCAGATCAAAAGCATGACAATGGGAGTTGTTATGTCATATATGAAGAACACAGAGAAGAACAGTTTGACAAGATTTTATAGTGTGGGATAAGGGAGCAATGCAAAATGAGACTGAGATTAGTGTCAGGTTTTGAAAGATTTCAAAAGCTAAACAGAAATGTTTCTGTTTTATTTATTAAGAATACTACTAAAGTTCATTGCCTAGGGACGTGACTTGATCAGATTTTAATTTAAGCAAAATCACCTGCATAGAAGAGACTAGAAAAGGAAATAAGACCTGAGTCAGGGGTACCATTTGGAAGGCTCTTAGTTCTATGGGGCTGATGAGAAAGAATAAGTGGGAAGAGTCAAGGATAATGTTAAATTTATGAACCTGGGAAACTAGAACAATAGTAGTACCTTCAATATGAATGGAAACCGTTCCTTTGGCATTATCTAGAACTTAAGTCAATAAACAAAATTTGCCCAATGTCATTGGGATTTTAAGTATTCTAACTCCTTTGCTGTCTTCTAAAAGCTTAGTCTTTAGAGCAATGAAAGAAAACATAGTCTAAGTTTCTAAGTGTAATTTTGTAATAATTTATATAATTTTATATATTTAATATTTGTAATTATATTAAGTTCAATATTTTTATATATGTACATATAAATGTATAAACTATATATGCTAATGTGTGAATAGTACATATAACATTCTTTCTGTTGATGTTATGTATATATGTGTATATATATTTATATAGTATATGTGTGTATAATTATTAGTAAAATCACTCTGTTGAATAATGCATATCCAGAATTAATTTTAAGTATCTTCTATAGACTACTTTTTGACTTCCATCCTTTTATGCACAGAAATGTATTTTTACTAAAGTGATAACCTGGTAGATTGGAATGATCATTATTTTAATAACAATAACAGTATTTAAAAGCTTGCAAAGTACTTTATATGTTATCTCATTTGATCTTCACAGAAGCAGAAAAGAAACAGAGAGGCTAGGAGAATTTAAATGGTTTTCCTAGGGTTACACAGATGTGTGACAGGATTTGAACTCAGGTCTTCCTGCCTCCAAGTCTGGTACTCTCTCCGGCAGTTTGCCTAGCTGTCTTGGTCTAAAGATTTGTATCTTAGTCCTGGCTCTATTATGTGTTACTGTTGTAAAGCTGGACAAGTCATTTAGCCACTTTGGACCTTATTTCCCCAAGTTATAAAATAAATACAGTGAGACATGGATCAAATACTTCACTGAATTCTTGAAAGAAAAGCATCCATACATATACCCAGAGGGGTGCAAAACATCACTTTGTGTTTACATACAAATGCATAGATATACACATGACTACATATACATGCCCAGATGTAAAATTGTGCACACAGTACACACAATACCTACTTAAACCATGCACGTGTGCCCACATAGCACTCACACATGTTTGTATGTATGTCACTAGGCTTGCCATGCTAGATCTCCTTAGATGTCTCTTTTTCCTTTCCTTTCCTTTCCTTTTTCCTTTCCTTTCCTTTCCTTTCCTTTCCTTTCCTTTCCTTTCCCTTTTCCTTTTTCTTTTCCCTTTCCCTTTCCCTTTCCCTTTCCCTTTCCCTTTCCCTTTCCCTTTCCCTTTCCCTTTCCCTTTCCCTTTCCCTTTCCCTTTCCCTTTCCCTTTTCTTTTTCTTTTTCCTTTTCCTTTCCTTTCCTTTCCTTTCTTCCTTTCCTCTTTGCTTTTCTTTTCCTTCTTTCCACTCTAGGCTTAGATAGTGGAGTCTTCAGACTCTAGAGACCTTGAAGTCCAGATTCTAGATAAGATATTGTTGCCAGCCCAGCCAAGGAGCCCTGAGAAGCCAGGGTGATATGAAACTGGGATTCCTGGACAGTTTAAATTGGGAGAGAATAGTCAGTGATAGCTTAAGCTAAAGTAGCTGCTTTCCAGTCCTCTTAAGGGTGCTTTATAGCACTAGGAAAGGTTGAAATGAAATATACCTGACAAGAGTAGTCACTGTTACACATATAAATATGTATATATATAAATAAATGTGTATGTGTGTGTACTCAGTCTGAATCTGATCACTGTGTCTTTAGTCCATAGTGAATTGAATAATGCTTCAAATGGCAGCAAGATAGCTAATGATGTGTAGATTCTGAGAAGGTGGTTGGGAGATTGCATTCACTAAAGTCAATGATTTATTGTAAGTAAGGGTACATTGACAAAATTGCCCAGTGAGCTGAACTGAAGCAAGTTCTCTGAATTATTTTAATCTCTTTTCCCCACAGAGCAAGGAAAGTGAATATTTGCCTACATGAAGAAAAACTTTTTTTTAATCCATTCACTCCTGCCCACAACCCTCACTTAAGAAGAAAGGAAAGCAAAACTATTCATTTGTGACTTTTAGTCTCATCTTTTATTTTAAATGAAAGATATGGAATGAGCATTGAGGATGGATTTAAACTGTGTAATTGAAGAAAATAGAATAGAAATAAAACCATTTAATGAAAGAGCAGGGAATCAAGAGAAATGGACAGAGGATAGATCTCCATTATCATTTTATTGAGCTGAAGGAAATAAGCACATATAACAGGACTGGCCTCTAATTCCAGGCCAGGCACTAGACTAAAGGATTCCAGTATACTCCTGAACCTAGAAGTACAGTACACACTCAAATCATCAATATTATTCAAGCATTTATTAATTATCTATTACTAGGGCTTATCTATTTATCTATCTAATTATCTATTACTATTACTATTTATTACTACTACTCTGAGCCAGAAATTGGGAATCCAGGAAAAAAAATACAAAACAAATCTGGATCTCTGCTTTCAAGGAATTGAATATGTCATTTTACAATCCTTGAAGACAGAATGTTAAGACAGACAGACAAGAGAGACACACAGAGAGAGGCAGTGAGATAGAGAGACAGACACAGAGTCAAAGAGCACAGAGGTTTTGCTGGATGGAAATCTAATCTTACAGTCAAGAAAAGCTGAGTTCAAGTTGCAGTTTGAGCAGATATTGACAATGTGACCTTGGGAAAAAATCCATGTCTTTTCAGTCATTAGAAATGGCAGGAAAGGTGCTAAAGTATTTACAGATCTCTAACAGCTGGGTGAATCACTAAAAGCTTTGTAAAGAAATGGTTAATTGACTGAAATTGTGCAGTAAACAGAATTCTGAGAGTTGTAGGTCTGGGAGTGTATTTCAAACTCGAAGACCATCTGTGTAAATACATGGAGATGGGGGCTGTCATATTGAGTGTAAGGGATAGCAAGAAGATCACTTTGACTGGACCGCTGAACGTCCAAAAAGTGTAATATATGACAGGATAAAGTAGGCTGTAACTAGGCTGATCAGGACTTTAAAACCAAATGCATTTTTATGCTAGATGCAACAGAAAGCCATCAGTTGGTTGGTTGGTTTTTGTTTTTGTTTTAATAAAGGGAGTAATGATGTCTCCTTGGAGTTTTGCAAAGGATAGATAGACAAAATTTGAATAAGAGGACCGAGTTAGTAAGATTCCAAATGGATGTATTTGATTCAATTTTATTCAATTTAACAAAAGGATATGATTATATTATTGTTAATTACCACAGTTATCTAACAGTGGTAAGTTTGGGATATACGTAGATCAAAAAAAAATCCTGGTATTCAGGAACCTTATGTATACACACACACACACAGTGTCTTAATAGCACATAACATATATATGTTATACCATAATCAGAGAAGTAAATATAAAGTCATTTAAAGAGAAAAAAGCTTACAGAGACTTGCCTCTGTGTGTATAGTGGGGGCAGAAATTGTTGAATGAAATCAGAGAATTGTTGCCTCAACTGTAACTTGAGTAAGCTTCCTATGTGAAGTGATCTCTGCATTTTTGCACCTGGCTGTGCATTATGGATGACACCCCTGTGAAGCAGCACTCAATGCCTTCATTTGAGGGAGGAAGAGAGAATAACAGAAATTATTTGAGCAGGGGAATGTGGCTTAGCACACTTTTAAGAAATTATTGTTAACCAAGTGCTATGCTCTGCTGTTTCTGAGGTATAAAAGAAATGAGCTATCAGAATGATCTTTTCCTGGCTCCCTGGTGGAAAACCCCAGCTGAACCTCCTTGAGATAGCCTGCAGGTATTCATTAAGTATATTTCTTGCTCAATCAAGGGAGAAAGTTGAAGCATAGTGATGTGAGGAGGAGCAATGGTTAGAGTGACAATGATGGTTTGGTTAGATGGGAGAAAATAATTTCCTTTTGATAAATATAATTAGAAGATCCAGAAAATAAATATGCATTAATAAAGATGTGCCATGATCATTTGATTTCAAATTATTATAGTGGAAAGAAAATTATGATTCTGGGAGTTAGGATTAAATTCTAAATTTTGGATATTTAAGTCATTTTACTCTCTGGCTTCACTTGTTTCATCAGAAACATGAAGAAGTGAAGTACTTGATCCCTAAGGTGCCTACAAGCTTTCAAACTCCACTTGTTCACAATCATGGCTTATTTTGGTGTATATACAAATAGCTAATGTGCATAAAGCTTCAAAGATTACAAAGCATTTTCTTCACAGTAATTTTATTCATTGAATGGTATTGATGTTGTTATGCTTTTTTTTCTAAATATGGAAAATAAGACTAAGAAATTTGAAGCATCTCACTAAAGTTCTTTACTCGGTGAGTGAAACAGTGGCAGTCAAGGCTCTTGAAACTTAAGATTCAGAACTAGAAAATGCCTTAAGGATTCTCTTGTTCGACTCCTTTGTTTTATAGATGTGGACACTGAAGACCAGAGAAATAAAGTGAAGAGATTTGTAAGTGCAAAAATTGCTTTGCTTTTGATTTTTTTGTCTCCGGCATATAGGTGTTTAATAAATGTATGGATTGATTGGTTAGGTGAATTGTAACTAGGGAAAGAAAACCAAAATTTCGCATCTGGGTATACAAATCTATAAGGCATTTATACTCCATCATCAAGTAGTGACAACTGAAATGAATACCAAGTGAGGAGAAGAACTGGTTTCAATGATAACATTGAATAGATGGATGGAATAAGCACTTATTAAGGGCTTACTGCTAAACTCAGGCACTGTGCTAAATGAATGTGCCAATATTCTCTCATTTGATCCCTTCAAAGATCTTGTGAGGTAGGTGCTGGCATCATTCCTAGTTGACAGGTGAAGAAATTGAGGCAGACATGAGTAAAACGGCAGCTAATAAGTGTCTGAGGTTGGATTCGAACTCATTTCTTCTTAAGTTCTGACTCAGTGCTTTGTGCATTATGGCGTCACCTAGCTGGATTATCCCACCATACTCTGTCATTTTCCCAAGAGAATTTGCCATGTCCCAAAGTCATTGGATGCTCTTGATTGAAGTCTAAGGTATCTTCTCCCACTCAGTGTTAATGTCTCTCCCCATCCTTCTGGTGCTGACTGCCTTATGACGTTGAGCAAATCATTCCTTAACTCTGAACCTTGGTCTCCTTATCAGTAAAATTCAGGGGTTGGATGAAGTGGCCAGTCTTAGTTATTCATCCTACCCCAGCCCAGCCCCAATTTAATTTTTTGCATTGTCTAGAATTTTGGGGTCCTTTTCATGGTTATAAGATATGCTAACCACATCTTCCATAAGAAACTTGCCTAAAGTAGGCAAAGGAGTTAGTAGTACAGGCAGAATTTGATTTCAAGGTCAAAGCATGGATTCTTTCTCCATCACTTTTCAAAATATAAAATGCAATCTCTTTGGATGGAGTTAGATAAATGCCATATTCTATAATTCTGTTACAAAAGTATACTGGAGAGAATACTGAATCAGGAAGACCTGAGTTGAAATCTAGTCTCAGAGACTTATTAGTTGTATGACCTTGAGGCAGTGATTTAATCCCTGAATGCTTCCCTTTCCTCATCTAAAAAATAGTAGAACCTTCCTCACAGGGTTGTAAGGATCAAATGAGATAATACTTGCAAAGGGAACATAGAAGGTACCATTTAAATTCTAGGGATTATTATTATTGTTATTTTTGTTATTGCTACACATCTGGACAAAAATTATATGTATAAACTACCCTTTGAAAGAAAGATTTATTCACTACCTATGAATTCTGTGACTGATGGCTCAACTGAGTTATTTCCTTTCTTATTTCTTTATGCCAATATGATGTGTCTATTACTGTTATTTCTCTGCTATCTACATCAGCATAAAGTGGCTGCAAACTTGAATTCATTGTCTGTAATTCTATATTTCGGAGATTGACCTACTTTTCATTTTAATGTGTCAATCAAAGAGAAGTCTAAAACTTCATTACATGATAATTCCAAAAAGGATCAGGTATTTTTTCCCTTTTCTCAGTTGACTTGAATGAATCTAGTTTGGCTCAAGGAAAGTTAAATGGCACCATTTGTCAGTAACGTGCAAAACTTCTTCCCTGTTTGTGCCCTTCAGCTGGGGAATATTTTTGTCATCAGTACATTTCTTAGGAAGTTTTTTTTCATTCTTTTTTTATATAAAGCTTTTTATTTACAAAACATATGAGTGATTTTTCAACATTGACCTTTGCAAAAACTTTTTTCCCAAGCTTTTCCCCTCCTTCCCCCACCCCCACCCCTAGATGACAGGTAATCTAATACATGCTAAATAGGATAAATTATATGACAAATACAATACATGTATACATATCTATACAGTTATCTTACTGCACAAGAAACATCAGATCTAGAAAGAGAAGAAGAAAAAATAACCTAAGAAGGAAAACAAAATGCATGGAAATATTCACAGAAAGCGTTAAAATGCTGTGTTGTGGTTCACACTCAGTTCCCACAGGCCTCTCTCTGGATGTATATGACTATCTTCATCGCTGAACAACTGGTTTGAATCACTTCATTGTTGAAGAGAACCATGTCCGTCAAAATTGATCATCGTATAGTCTTGTTGCTGTGTATAATGTTCTCCTGGTTCTGCTGATTTCACTCAGCATCAGTTCATGCAAGTCCCTCCAATCCTCTCTGAAATCCTCCTGTTGGTCGTTTCTTACAGAACAATAATATTCCATAACATTCATATACCATAATTTATTCAGCCATTCTCCAATTGATGGGCATCCTTTCAATTTCCAGTTTCTTGCCACTACAAAAAGGGCTGCCACAAACATTTTTGCACATGTGGGTCCCTTTCCCTCCTTTAAAATCTCTTTGGGATATAGGCCCAGTAGAAACACTGCTGGGTCAAAGGGTATGCACAGTTTGATAACTTTTTGAGCATAGTTCCAAATTGCTCTCCAGAATGGTTGGATCCGTTCACAGTTCCACCAACAATGTATCAGCGTCCCAGTTTTCCCACATCCCCTCCAACAGTTATCATTATCATTTCCTGTCATTTTAGCCAATCTGACAGGTGTGTAGTGGTATCTCAGAGTTGTCTTAATTTGCATTTCTCTGATCAATAGTGACTTGGAACACCTTTTCATGTGACCGGAAATAGTTTCAATTTCTTCGTCTGAAAATTGTCTGTTCATATCTTTTGACCATTTATCCATTGGAGAATGGCTTGAATTCTTATATATTTGAGTCAATTCTCTATATATTTTAGAAATGAGGCCTTTATCAGAACCTTTGGATGTAAAAATATTTTCCCAGTTTACTGCTACCCTTCTAATCTTGTCTGCATTCATTTTGTTTGTACAAAAACTTTTTAACTTGATATAGTCAAACTTATCTATTTTGTGATTAATGAAGACCTCTAGTTCTTCTTTGGTCACAAATTCCTTCCCCCTCCACAGGTCTGAGAGGTAAACCATCCTACATGGTTCTAATTTATTTATAATTTCATTCTTTATGCCTAGATCATGAATCCATTTTGATCTTATCTTGGTATATGGTGTTAGGTGTGGGTCAATGCCTAATTTGGAAGTTTTTTTTTTACATTGATATTTTGAAATCATGATATTTTATAAAGAATTATTGCTTACATGAGATCAGGTAATTTGGAGATGACTATCAATCAATCAAAAAGTATTTATCAAATGTCTGCTATGTGTCAAGACATTATGATGGTCCCTGGAGATTAAAGTACAAAGAAGGAAGCAATTCAGTTTGTAAAGAGCTTATGTTCTAATAAATATGACAACTTGAGAATATAAAAGTAATATATATATATGAGATGTATATATATATTACAAATAATACATAGCATAAAATGAAAATAGGGAGAAAAATACTAGCAGTGAAGGAAAAGTCATGAAGAAGTGATGCTTGAATGAAGAGAGTGTCTCTATGGGATATAAGTAAAAAAAAAAAGAGTTAATGCAAGGATGCTGGATGATCCAGGAGAAAGAAATGGAGAAGAAGATGGAATAACATTGTGTTTGAGTCACAGAGAAGGCTAGTTTGGCTGGATGACAGAGATGAAGACTGAGTTACTGGGCATAGGAGGAGATGAATTCCTGTTGTGGAATTGTTCTTCCCAGGCACGTGGCCATGGGGAATCATTTTCAACAAAGTCAGCTTCTGAACAAAGGGTCACAGAGCAGTGAGATGATGAGCTGCCTGGAGATCACTGGAATAATTTTCCTGAAGAGAAATGTAAATTGGACTTTTGTAACTATTCATCTAAATCATCACTAATTTTCTTGAAAGGAGTGAATATTACAGCCAGACACCTGGCACCTCAATTTCAAAAAGTAAGCTGAACAAATCCCAAATTTCATAACAGAGGGGATGAAACAGCAGCAACAAAATCCTTGACTGTATTCAGTGTGATAATTGGGTCAGATTCCAGGTAATAGTCCAAATATCCATTTTGATTCACAGGAATATATAAAAGTTGAGATGAAAATATCTGAGGAGCAGTGTTACATGGTAGAAATCCTTGTCCAATTAACCTCTTCTTAATTTTCTTCTCCTTCCTCCTCCTTCCACTCCAGGCAACTTTTGCTTAAAAGATCAGCATTCTGTAGTGGGTGGAATAGATGAATTTCTGTTGATCTTTCCAGATAGATTTCAATTTATACATTCAATTTAGTTGAAAATGTGTTCGTTGGCTGTCTGTCTCAGGACCATAACTAGGGCTTCTGGAATCAGGGATAACAACAAAAGGGGTTACCTAAAATCAACTTTTTAACTCAAATTCAGTTTGGGGAAGGCAGAGGAGACCTCCAGCCTTGGAATGTGACACTGTGGTAGACAGAAACATGAGCAAAGAGCAAAGAATAAGACTGCTGCAAAAGATGTTGTTGCTAGGGGATAAAGGGAGATACAGGAAAGCTAAACCTTTAGGTGAATACCTCCTAGCTGGAGTAAATGAGAATTATCAGAACAGCAGTCTGCTTTTCAAAGCAGCAGAGGGACTAGAGACCAAATTGCCAACATTGTCTGGATTATAAATAAATCAAGGGAAGTACAGAAAAGGAAAAAAAATTGCCTCTACTTTATTGATTACACTAAAACTTTTCACCATTTCAAAGAGATGGGAGTACCAGATCCTTTCACTTATCTCCTTAGGAAGCTATAGATGGGCCAATAAGAAGCAATTAGAACCAAACATGGAAGGACTGATTGGATTAAAATTGGAAAAGGCACAACACAACTGTATATTGTCACCTTATTAATTTAATTTATATGAAGAGTACATTATGTGAAATGCCAGATTGGATGAATAAAATAAACAGAATTAAGATTTCTGGGATAGCAGATATGCAGATGATAGCACTCTGATGGCAGAAAACAAAGAATTAAGGAGTCTCTTGATGAGAACGACAAGCAGAGTATAAAAACTGGCTTGCAGTTTAACATCAAAAAAAAAAAAGCCCCAAACAACACAAAAAAAACAAAAACTAAGATCTTGGCAAATGCTCCCAAACTTCCTGGCATATAGAGGAAAGAAGAAATGGAACAATGTCAGATTTTATATTCTTAGGGTCAAAGATCACTGTAGATGACAACTGCAGCCATGAAATTAAAAGATGCTTGCTCCTTGGAAGGAAAACTATGGCAAATCTGAATAGCATACTAAAAAGCAGAGACACGATCTTGCTAAAAGTTAAGGATTTTCCTGCAGCAATATATGGTGTGAGGGTGGGACTATACAGAAAGCAGAATGACACAAAATGGACACATTCAAATTGTGGTGCTGAAGAAAAAAATTGATAGTCCCTTGGATAGCGAGAAGATCAAATTAGTCAATATTTAAAGAAATTAATTCAGATTATTTACTGAAAGATCAAATACTGTATTTGAAGCTTAAATACTTTGGCCATATAGGAAAAAAGACAGGATTCCTTGGAAAAGATCTTGATGTTAGGAAAGATTAAAGGTAAAAGGAGAAAGGGACAGCAAAGGATAAGATGGAGGAATAGTGTCATGAAAACAGAGAACATTAGTTTGGACAGACTTCAAAGATAGTAGGAGATCAGGGCAGCTAGATGGTACAATGGAGAGAGCAGGGCTCTGGAATCAGGAGGACTTGAATAAAAAATTGGTCTTAGATACTTAACACTTCCTAGCTGTGTGACCCTGGGCAAGTCACTTAACCCAAATGCTTTGTAGAAACAAAAGATAAAGGAAGATGGGCTTAGCATGCTATATAGTTCATGAGTTCACAGGAAGTCAGAAACAGTCATAAAATGACTGAACAATAATAAAAGTTCTGAAAGGCTTAATACTATTCTTAAAGCAAAGCCCTGGGTTTGAATCCTGCAACAATCACTTCCTAATTAAGTAACAACTTTTCTCTGCTTCAATTTCCTTATCTTTTAAGGAGGCCTTTGGATTAAATGGTCTCTCAAATCTGTTACAGCTGTAAATCTATGATTCTATGAGCATTAGAACCATGAGTCGAGTAGAAGATTAATTTGGTCACTGGGCTGGAGTTGGGAAAAGGTTCAAATCCAGTCTTAGATACATATTAGCCATGGTATAGTTAGCTATTCTTTGTCTCAGTTTCCTCAACTATAAAAAAAAAATATGCTCCAATAAAATATAATAAAGAATCCTCAGATTTAAAATAAAAAAAACAGTAGCACTTATTCTGCATGGTTGTTGTGAGGATAAAAGGAGATGATATTTATAAAAAGCACTTAGCACAGTTCCTGACTCATAGAAGATGCTGTATAAATGCTTATTTCCTTCCCTTTTCCCATTACCATTCCAGGAAAGACCATGTTAACTAATTATCTTGTAACTCTATTAATCATCCTTTCAATCTGCCTTACTAAAACATCCTTCCTTAATCAATATTCCCTTATATATTGTCTTCCCCTATTAAAATGTAAGTTCCTTGAGTGTAGGGAATATTTTGTTTTTTGAGGATCAAATAAAAAAAAGTTTGCAAACCTTAAAACATTATACAAATGCTACTTGTTACCATCATTCTTTACTTACATCTTTAGAATATATCACAATACTTGACATGCAATAAGCATTGAGTAAATAATTTTTTCAATTATTCACTCATTCATCTGTAAGCCATCCATTGTTAAATGAAGATAGTTGTTCTTCTGACTTTGATTCACCTTCCGTGCTTATTGAATATCTATTGATTTCCAAGGAAAGACAAAGGAGGTATTGTAAGCTACATTGCCATTATTGCATGCTTTACCACTTGGGATAGTGATATCAATGAGGTGATCTTTCCTTATTACATGAATTGGATTTAAGTGAGGCAGTCTTAGGTGCCACCTTTCATTTTCTCCTCCAGCATCACTGAAGTCCAGATGGCCCAGGATACAGTGGATGATCTTAGTCTCTTCCATGTCTGATTAAGCTACAAGTACTCCATAGCACCTGCTTCATCCACCTTCATGGACTTTGGAACAAATTGTTCTCATGATCCCATTTTGCCAAAGATAGAAAGACAGATTTGGGCCAGGAGACTTAGGTTTGAACACCCCTGGCTCCTCAGATGAATATTACATTCAATTGCAAATATAAAAATCACTGTTATGAACTTGAGAATATAAGAGGTGGACAGAGTTTTGAGAAGAGGAGTAGGAGATGATAAAGTCTCTGATGAACCTTGGATCGTGGAAGTCACCTGCATGGAGTGTTATTCAATTTGCTTTATTTAGCTGGTGTAGATCACAGTAGACATGAGAACTTCAGGAGAGGCAAAGTAAAATGTATTACTCTATTATACTGTATCTTGAGATCTGACTGTCTATAAAATTTATGAGTCAGGAGAAAGAAGTGGTCAGACAAGAATTTCAAGGCTCTTCTGAGTATTTCCAGAGAATGTACAGAAACTAAATTAACCTCATGTACCTATAAATTACCAGTGTATAACCTCTTCTTGGCCCTACAGATCAACAATACCTAGACACAACTCATTAAAAAGGTTTCCATTGCCATTGTCTACAGTTACTGCTCCAAATGTTATTGTTTTCCTTTCTCCAGCTTGCCACTTCACTATCAAGCACAACATTTAGTAAAACAAACAAACAAACAAAAACTTTTGGCAGATAAGGGTGAGGGAGTCTGAAAGGGGTTCTTTTCTTACTTCTGTTCCTTCTACTCCTAATCTTTATACTTATACCTGAACCCTTGCTCCTTATTCACTGCCCTCTAGGATCTGGGTCCAGAAATTACTGAACTCTCCACTATGTGTATTTCATCTTAATTTCTCCACTGAATCCCTCCCACCAATTTATAAATATTTTTGATTTTCCCTAGTCTTCAAGAAGACTTTCCTCTGATTACTATCACATCTCTTTAATCTCCCTGGTTCTAAATTTCATTAACTATAAAATGAAGGGTTTATCTAGGTGCCCTCTGAGCTCCTTTCTATCTTGTAGATCTATGATCTTATGATCAGTCAAGCAATAAGCATTTATTAAGTACTGTGCTTATCTTTTAAGAGGTTAAAAAAAGTTGTTATCATAGTCTAATGCCCAAGTTCTTAAGCAATGAATCACAACCCCATATGGAGTCATGTAACTGAATGTGGGGGTCATGAAATTATGATCTATTACCAGTAAATGTTTGGTTTGTGTACCTATTTTTTATATATCTATATCCTTGAGTTCACATAAAATATCTTGCAGGAAAAGGGAATGTGAGTGGAAAAAGTTTAAGATGCCCTAGTCCAATGGAAGACACAAGATACAGACAAACCAAGAAAAGAACAGCCCATGTACTACAAGATTCATAAAGAAAGATGAAGGTTAATCCCAAAAGGAGGACCCTAAGATTAAGAATTGGGAGGTATGTTTTATACAAGGTAAAACATTAGCTGAGATTTGATGGGAACCAAAGAAATTAGGTAACAGGGATGAGGAAGAAAGCATCATAAGAAACAACCCTTGAAAATGATTAATCAAGAACTGGAAGGTCATGTAAGAGAAATAGTAGGGAGATCAGTGTAACTGATGAAGTATAACAGGTAAGAAAACTGGACAGGTAGGGGAAGGGGCCAGGTTAGAAAGAGCCCTGAAAGGTAACTGAGGACTTTATATTTAATCCTGCAGATAATAGGGAGTCAACAGAGTTAATTAGAAAGATGATATGGTCAGACCAGCTTTTTAGGAAGAAAAGTTTGATATCTTAGTGGAGGACAAAGCAGAAGCAGAAAGAGTTGAGGTGAGAAGAACATAAAGCAGATTATTTCAGTAATCCAGGGATGAAATGTTGAGGATAGGAACCAAGATGGCTACAGTCCTAACCTGCCTGGAGTAAAGAAGCTATGTTATAAAGGTAGAAACAATAGGACTTGACTAGTGACTAGAGAGTAGGTTGTAAGCTTGGGTGACTGGAAGAATAGTGATACCCTCAACAGGAATAGGGAAATTGGAGGGGAGGGGTTGGAAGGAAAAATAATGAATTAGGATTAAAATGTCTACTGGCTATCCAATTCAAGGTGTCTGCAAAAGCAGCTAAAGATATGGAGGATAGAGATGTGGGAGTTTATCAGCACAGAGACAATAACTGGAAATTGATGATCTTTCCCTTAACTTTTCAAATTTCTGAAGAAATGCCCAAATAACCCAAATCTCCATTTTCCCACCATAGTCTTCTTCCCAAACTTTTGACTCTTACTTCTGACCTTCAACCTCTGCTGAAAACAACTATCCACCAAAGATCTTTTATTCACCATATCAATGCCCTCAGATGACTTCGAAGGTACCTTTCATTTCCAAATCTATGATGCTAGAAATAGTAAAAGGTCTTTGTGTCAAATGATTTATCTATATTGTGATGTCTACTTTTTTTTATTTTGCTGAGATCTTTTTTAGAAAAAAAATTCACTTATGTTTCAAACTATACTCTTAACCTCACCAGGGACCTATCTAATATAACAAAGGATTAAAAAAAGAGGGAGGTGAATTCAGCAAAATTAACCAAATCATCAGCCAAATCTAAGATTATATCACCTAATCTTTCACCTGTTTACATAATTAAGGTCAAGCCAATTTAACAAGTCTTTATTTTATTAAGTTATTCTTTATTAAGTGCTTTCTAGGTACTATCTAAGCACTGGGGATACAAAGAAACAAAGAAAATAAAGCAAAAGAACAAAAACATTCCTTCCCTTTGTGGAATCTAGAGTTTGAAAGACTTAGCTTCAAACTCTGTCTCAGACACTTACTAGCTGTGTGATCCTGGGCAAATCACTTAACTTCTGTCGGTTTCAGTTTCTTCATCCAAATCCATGGGGATAATAGTACCATATATTTTTTAGAGTTGTAAGAATCAAATGAGATAATATTACACATTTCACTAATTTAAAGCATTAAATACATGGTGTCTGTAAATAAATATTATTAAGGCAGGCAACATAAAAACTAGATACAGGTTATAATGGAGCAATGAAATGGCACAGTTGATAAAGTCCCTGTGGGGCCTGGAGTCAGGAGTTCAAATCTAGTTTTGTTTGCTTTTGTTTTCTTACCTATAAAATGAACTAAAGAAGGAAATAGAAAACCACTCCAGTATCTTTGCACAACAAAACAAATCAAACAAACAACAATAAAAATCCCAAATAAGAAAAGGAATAGTTGGATATTACTGAAAAAGGATGAGGAAAAGGAGGATGAGAAGGAGGATTAAGAGAAGGAAGAGGAGAAGGAGGAGGAACAGGGGAGGAAAAAGAAGAGGAGAAGGAGGAGGAGAAAGAGAAGGAAGAGGAGGAGAAAGAACAAGAACAAGAAAGTCAGAAAAACTAAGAGGTAAAATGGGGAGGAAGAAGGTCATTTCAGGCATGGAAAACATTTCAAAGCCAGCGTTGCAGAATCTTAGATTGAGAAGAGTAAAGTGTAGAAATATGGTAAAATAAAAAAGGAGTCAGGTGAAGGAAGGGGGGGGAGGAGACTGACATGGATCAGTAAAGGAGATTTGAAAGGAATGCTCAAACAGATGGGAGAATAAGAACAGAACAATGTCATGGAAACCTAGAGAATATCTAGGAGAAGGCAATATTGCCAGAAAATTCAAAGAAATAAAGAAGGATTAATATTGATATGTCCTTTAAATTTGGCATCTAAGAGATTATTGGTAAATTTATAGAAGGCAGTTTCATTTGAACAATGATAGCAGAAGCCAGCTTGCAGAAGGTTAAGGAGACAGTGAGAGGAAAGGAAATGGAAACATCAAGCATAAAAGTCTTTTTTTTTTTTTTTAAGATTTTGGCTGCAAAGGTGAGGTTAGATATCCCACTAAGATAATTGCATTATCTCTAAGGTTTCCTGCCAAGACTTTTTTTTTTTAGCCATTCTTCAAAACATAGCCATTCAACTGCCTCAGATGTAAGATACAATCAATTCATGCCCACCCACCGAAACCCCCTCTTACTCAAGAGGTACAAAGCACTTTGGCAGTGCTCCTATGGCTCCCTTTCTTAATGCGATGTCTATTTCCTGCCAGCCAAGGTGGATATATGGGACCAAAACCTCGATTCTAACTCCCTAAGCAAAGCTATGTCTTGATTTTGCTTAGGATAAACCTCACCATAGCAGAAATCTCAGAACCTCTTTCTCTCTTTGAGACTCGGGCATCCTGTCCTATCTAGTCCAGTGAGTTCCACTCAGTTCAATGATCACATTTTGATTTCTCATTATAATTCCATGTCTCTGCAGAGACTTATTTTAAGCTTAAATGACCTGAATTTTGACCACTTAGGACCAGAGCTCCCATTTATAAGTGGTTTTTATGCAACTAACTGTTCCCTATAATATTTTACCTAATATCATGTTTTTCCAGAAACCAGTTAACCAATTAATATCCAACAGGAAATACTTGTATATCTCTTTATTAAAACAAGTAAGCTTAATAAAACATTAAACAAACATCAAATTAGATATTGTTTTTAGGGCAATGTTTAAAGTAAAGAGACTCAAAGGTACAATTAGCTATATTTCTTTAATTTTTAATTTAAATGCTTACTCTAAACCTAAGTATAATGTATCTCCAATGCATAAGCTATTTTTGGTACAAAATTCCTTGAGATAAAAAAATACCATAGCTAATTTGGTTTAACAACTCTCCGATCCTTAATATTAGAGAATTTGAATATTGGAAGGAACCTTAGCAACAATATGCTCCAATTCATACATAAATGGAATCCCCACTATAATTCAGTCTTAAAGTGCTCAACTGATCAAATGATCAGATTCCCCTAAGAGATAGGAAATTTATTGCCTCTTGGATTACCTATCGTGGAACTCTATTACACTTTTGAATAGCTCTAACCATTAGGAAATTTTGCCTGACATAAAGCTTAAATTTGTCCTTTAAAATCTCCTGGATGTTGCTTCTGAGTCAGGCCTCCAGAGCCAAAAAGATCAATCCCTCCTGAAAATGACAGCCCCTCAGATACATGAAGGCAGCTATCATGTTCCTTTGAGTTTTTTTTTAAAACTAATTATGTCAGGTTCTTTCAACTGATTCTTATAGACAATTGACTCAAAGTCCTTCACTATTCTCTACCTTACTCAAGGATATTTGAAGGGCACTACTCAAATTATCTTTTTAAAATGTATATTCAGTTGAACATTATACCTCAAAGAAGATCTGAAGAGTACAGAGCACAGTAAAACCATCAATTCCCTATTCCTAGAGTCTGTACCTTTCTTGATATAAACCAAGATCACATTGAGTTTTTTTGGGTGCCTTATCATAATACTGAATCATAATGAATTTGAGGTCCACTAAAACATCTTGATATTCTTTTTTTTATTTTATTTGCATAACATATGTGTGGGTAATTCTTCAACAATAACCCTTACATAGCTTTCTGTTACAAATTTTTCCCCCCAACTCCCCACCCCTCCTCTAGATGGCAGGATATCCACTACATGTTAATTATGTTAAAATATTGACAAATCGAATATATGTATACATATTTCCAAACTTATCATTGTTGTGCAAGAAAAATCTTATCTACACAAAAAATATATCAGATAAAGGAAACACAATGTAAGCAAACATCAATCAAGGAGTATGAGAATGTTATGTTGTGGTCCACATTTCACATCCCTCTCTCTGGGTGTATATGGAACACAATTGTAAAATGCTTTTCACACAAAGTCAGGTCTAAACAATTGGAAAAATATCAATTTTTCATGGGTTGGCAGAGCTAATATAATAAAAATGACAATTATACTTAAAATCAATCTACTTATTCAGTCTCATGCTAATCACATTGCCTATATATAGATATATGTGTACATATATATATATATATTATAGAGCTAAAAACAAAAACAATAACAATAACATTTATCTAAAAGAACAAAAGGTCAAGGATGTCAAGAGGAGTAATATAAAAAGGAAGGTAACCTAGCCATACCAGACCTAAAACTGTACTGTAAAGCAGCAGTCATCAAATCATTTGGTGCTAAGAAATAGAGTGGTGGATTAATGGAAAAGGTTAGGTACACAAGACAGTGCCAATACAATAGTAATCTACTGTTTTGTAAACTCACAGACTTCAATCTCTGGAATAAGAATTCACTCTTTGACAAAAACTTCCAGGAGAATTGGAAAATGGTTTAGCAGAAACTAGGCATGGATCAATATCTCATACCCTATACCAAGATAATATCAAAATGTGTTCCGGATTTAGACCTATTTAAGTCTAAAGAGTAATACTATAAGAAAATTAAGAAAGCAAGAAATATTTTTCTCAGATCTTTTAAGGGAGGAATTTATGACCAAAAAAGAAATAGAGAATATTATGAAATGCAAAATGAATAATTTTAATTACATTAATTTTTTTTTAAAAATTGCAGAAACAAAACCAATGCAGCCAATATTGACAGGGATGCAAAAAGCTAGGAAACAATTTTTATAATCAGAGTTTCTGATAAGAGCATCATTTCAAATGTATAGATAGATTTGACTCAAATTTATAAGAATAGAAGTCATTCATTCCCTAATCAATAAATTGTCAAATGATATGAACAAACAATTTTCAGATGAAGAAATCAAAGCTATCTTTAGTCATATGAAAAAATGCTCTATATCACTATTGAGTAGAAAAATACAAATTAAAATGGCTCTGAGGGACTACCTCATACCTATCAGATTGGTTAAGATGACAGAAAAAAGAAAATGACAAATGTTGGAAGGGGTGCAGGAAAATTGGGACTCTAATGCATTATTGGTGGAGTTGTGAATTGATCCAACAATTTTGAAGAGTATTTTGGAACTATGGCTAAAGGGCCATAAAACTGCATACTCATTGATCAAGCAATACCACTATGTCTTTAACCCAAAGTTATATCTATATCTGTCTATCTATCTATCTATCTATCATCTATCTATCTCAGTCTATATTTGTAGCAGATTTTTTTGTGGTGGCAAGGAATTGAAAATTGAGGAAATGTCCATCAATTGGGAAATAGCTAAACAAGATATGATATGTGAATGTAATAGAAGACACTTATGCAGTAAGAAATGATGAGCAGGCAGATTTCAGAAAAACCTGGAAAGTCTTACCTGAACAGATGGTGAGTGAAGTGAGAAGAAACAGGAGAACATTGTAAGAACAACATTGTGCAATATTCATCCCTGATGGGCTTAGCTTTTCTCAGTAATATAGTGATTCAAGATAATTTCAACAGAGCACCCACATTTAGAGAAAAACTATGGAGACTGAATGCAAATCAAAGCATAATAGTTTCACTTTGCTGGTGTTGTTTTTTATTTCTCATGTTTTTTTTTCTTTTTGTTTAGATTCTTCTTTTACAACATGATTAATATGGAAAGATGTTTAATATATGTATTTATAAAATATATTTATAAATATATATAACCTATATCAGATTGCTTGTTGTTTCAGGGAAGGGGAAGAAGGGAGAAAAATGTGGAGCTAAAAATCTTACAAAAATGAATGTGGAAAACTATCCTGTAAAAAGGAAAAATACTATTAAAAAATAAAATAAATGCACAAATAAAATAAATATTCAACAAATATATTCATTAGATCAAATTCCTGAAATACACCATTAAAGATATCTTGTTATATTGACATTGAATCATTGACAAGTATTCTTTGAGTCCAATCATCCAATTAAATCTGAATACATCTGATTGTAATATTATCTACTGTATACTTCTTTATTTTCTCCACTAGAATAGCATGGAATGTTTTTTTTTTTTCAAAATTTTCACTAACATATTGGCTTGGTTTACCTAGCATTCCCCATATCTACTATGTACTAAATATAAACTACTATATTAACCATCAAAAAAAATAAAGTTAGTTTGCAATAACTTGCTCTTAATGAAGCCATGTTGTCTTTTGATTATTATTGATACTCACTACTTCCTTTTAGTAATATCAATAATATCTTCAATGATTTATTCCAGAATTTTAGTAGGAATCAAAATCAAACTAGTTGGCATATATTTACTTCCCTCAGACAAAAATAGAGATAACATTTGCTATTCTTCCATCTTTAATGCCTCTTTTCAATGTTCTTTCAAATATCACTGACTTTGGCTCAACTGACAACATCTGCCAATATCTGAGGATAAGGTTTATCTCTTCCAGGTGAGCATTAACAACAGCTAAATTTTCTCTTACTGATCCATTACTTAGGGATTAACCCCCATTAATATTTTTTGTTCTGTCATTTCCAGTATAAAGGTTATTCTCCTTTGCAGGAAAAAACAAACAAAAAACCCAAAAAAACAGAAACAAAATAAAGACTGACAAGTTCCACCTTCTCTTGGTTGTCAGTTAGCATCATGGCATCTATCCAAAACAAATGTCCTATCCCTTTTTTGATTCTGTATTTTCTTCCAATAACGCTTTAAAAATAATCATTTTTACTTTCCTTAGCTTCCTTTGTCTGTATCAGTTTATTTTGAGTTTAGCATTCCAGACAATATTTTTATAGGATTGTGCTATGTTCTCATAGTCAACTTCTGTTATCTGGCCTTGATTCCATTTTCCTTCATATTTCATTAAAAAAACCCTAAATTAGTTAGTGAATTCTTTGTGTATACATATTGATCTCTTCAGACAAATCTGTTTTACTCTTTCTCTTTGGAATTGTTTCCCTTTGTATCTTCAGAATTTCATTCTTGAGCATCTCCTACTCCTCCCAGTCTGACTTCCCCTAAAAACATTTTAGACTATCTTTTTCTATCTGCTTGATTTTTTTTTGAAATCTGGTCTTCTAAAATAAAGGGTACATGTCAGACTATGTCTAGATTTCCCCTTCTTCTCTATCACACACATTAGGATGTAATAGTAATTCCCCCTAAGTTTTGTGTCATTTCCACCCTAGTATGAAGTTCTACTTTGTTAATGAGACTTTAATTCAGAATAGAATTTCCTCATGATATCTATCTTATAAGCACTTAATAAATGCTGATTGCATTTTGAAAAGTAGAATTATCACTGTCAAGTTAGTAGCTTTTCCACTTTTGTATAGAACAAAAATTCCAATAGATTTTTGGATAATTAATTTCTAATCAATGTTATATTTTGTGGGACTAATTTCCATACTTCTCATCTATTTTCTTTTTAGTATGATCTAGTGACATGAATCACTCCTATTTCTTTCTTTTTTTGACTTTCACCCAAATGTTGTCCACCTTTTAATTCTGCTTTTGCTCACATTAGCAATATGAGCCATACTCCTTTCTCCTCCTCCAAAATAAACACATCTTTTCCTATCTTTTAATAAGGTGTATTTATGTGTCCCCTTAGGGACTTGATACTGAGAAGTTCTACTGATACATTAGAACCTGAGGAACAAAGGAAGACAAAAATAATCCACTGATCATCTCCCAAAAGAAATTCTCAGAGGAAAATTCCCAGGAATGGCATTGCTGAAATACAGAAATCCATATCAGAGAAAAATTTCCTGAAATACTTGGATTAAAGAAAGGAGGCTGAAGTCATATACACATACATACATACACACACACAATTAAGTGTAAAAATACATCAAACTCAAATGGTAAACAAAAAGGAGGTAGTGTTGCAAGAAGGAAGATGATGACAAAGAAGGGAATGATCACAGGGAAAATATATTTTCTGATTCTGAAAAAAATGATAAAAATAAAGAGATGGAGATAACAACACAAACAGATAGGGACAGTCAGAAACAGAGGATAGAAGAAAACTAGAATCTAAGGAGTTGCATAGCTATTAGGAGATTGCTAATAGCTGAACAAATTATTATATGTAAATGTGCAATGTTATATCACTGTGCCTTAAGAAATTATGAATAAAAGTTCAAAAGATAATCAGTATTATAAACTGATATAGTGTAAAGCAAGTGGAATAAAAACAGTTTTTACAGGAATAACAGGAAAATGATTGATTCCAGATATAGAAAGAGACAGACTTTTGGACATGACTAATGCATGGATTAAGTTTTGTTTGATAATATTCTTTTGCCCTTAACTTTCTTTTTTCCTTTCTCTTGTTTTTTTTTTCTTTTTTTAGGAGAAGCGGTTAACAAAAATAAGGCCCATTAATTTAACATTATTCCTGTGCTTTTGTTTTATTGTTAAAATCTATGTAATACAACAGAATAAGAAGAATTAAGGTTGTGGATCACCCATGATGCAGTTTGGGAAAGATACAGGGTGTATTTATAATACATTAGAAGCAAAGAGTTAAAGAAATGAATAGGAATAAAAGATAACATTCATAAACATGCTCTCTCCCCAAATAAGATGCCCGGGTCTCTTGTAGAGCAGGGAAAACCTAAGGATAATCATTGTGTTTGATTGATATACTCTTAATGTGAAGGTAAAGGCTCGGGCAAATAATTTGTGGATAACTTCTGGGAAGAATGAATAGATGGGCAGACAAGTCTATGTTTGGAGGAAGTACTCACAATGGTTATTAAATCATAGAGCCATTGTAATGTTTAAATATTGAAGTTAAATCATTGGCCTTTGGCTTATGTTGGTGGAAGAAAGGTTCTAGATGTCCTTGGAAAAGTTTTCTTTAACACTGGCTATAGGAATTTCAGTGTATTTTTTCCAAAACCTACTGCTGAAATAAATCTTCTCTTGAGTCTTTCTCCATTTAACTTCCTCAAAGCTTAAAGCTCTTTCTAGGAAAGAGCAAAAAAAAAAAAGAAATTCACAACTACCATTTTGCTTTGAGGACTATAATCATAGGAAGTGTTTTGTCACTTTCTCCAAGAGTAGAAAAACTCTTTCCATTCTCTTCCCAGGTCAGGTCGACTTGATCTGCATATAATGCCATGGTCCATTTATTAGCAGACTCCAATTAGGTTGCCCTGAGAAGCAGCTAGATAATTGCTATTAAAAAGAAAGAAAGAAAGAAAGAAATCAGCTTAAAGGGACTATATACCTTGAAACTGAAAAAGTAGATAGAACACAAAAATTAAAATTATCCAAAAAATAGCATTTTGAAGTGTAAGAAGTGCTGAACTTGGAGGTACCTAGGTTCTATTTCTGTTATTTGTGTAATGATTATTTTGCATGTAAATTACTTTATCTTACTGAGCCTCAGTTTCTTTGTCAGTAAAATGCTTTGACTTGGAATGTTCCTTGCTTTGCTAAATATCTAATCTCCTGATTGCCATAATACTTAAAATTAGGAAGAGGGAAAAGTAATAAAAGAAAAAAAAATTACATTGGAGGCAGGCATCATATATTGCAAAGTACAAGAGATTTGAAATCAGAGGACTTGGGTTCATATTTCATCTCTGTCACTTATTATCTGAGTAACTTGTGGAAGTCCCTTAACCTTACTGGACATTATTTTAAGTTGTGAAATGAGGAAACTCACTAAAGTTCCTTTCGAATTCAAATTTGTGATTTGGTAATTCTTAATTTTGCTTTCCTCCTCAGTTTCCTTCCATGGCAGAATAGAAAGTTCACTAATTTTTGCCCTGTTTTCCTATCTTTATGAATTAGGATGTCGTGGAACCCCAGAGCAGGGACAGAGAAGGACATAAGTAATCTGGGCCTCATAAAGAAATGTTTTTATGAGGAAGATAATACCTTAGATGAATTTTGTACAATTTATTGCATCCTCCTGATGGAAGAGCTTAATGTAAGAGTAGTAAAAGATGCCCAAATGTGAGACCATCAGTCACTGTGAGGAAAGAAGACTGAATGGATAAATAAACCATCAATGATTTGTTTTATGTCTACAGTCATCTGACCACAACCCATTCTAATATTTCAGCACAAAGAAATTTATGGAGAAGCATTAGTATCCCATAACATACCTCCACAGCAATGCTAAGATGCCCTTAATATATTTTCAAGCTATTTTTATTTGGTTGTAAAATGTCTATCAGTTAACATTTTAGCCAAATTCACTTCACCTCCAAGCTAAGCAGGGGCATTGAAGACCTTGGAACTTGTTAATTGATTGACAAAAATACATTCCCATTTTTAAAAGAATGTCATCAATAAGGTCCATTATTAAAACATACTCTGACAATTAAATATCATAGAAGAATACCAATTATTTTTGCTTATTTTAGATGAAAAAACAATTTGATAGTTGACTCATTCAAAGTTTCTTTTTTCCAATACTTAATGGGGAGAAGTGTGTATATGTGTGTGTGTGATATATATATATATATATATGTATATATATATATTTATATATCATATACAAGCAAATATATCAAAGAGGAAATGTATATACATCATATACAAAGTATACAAAGAAATGGATCTTTCTTATTAAAATGACTTGTTAGAGAAATATGAAAATACTATTTTTTTCCTTTTGATTTGATTTGATGAGTAATAGTTGTTCATTTTTTGAAGCAGTGGAAAGAATTTTGGTTCTAAAATAAACCCAACTTAGGTTCAAATTCAGGCTAGGACTGACATGAATACATTTGTGATGTGAAGAAAATAATTTAATATCTTAGGGACTTGATTCTATTATCTTTAAGAAAGAGGAGGATGAATTTACAATTTTTCCAACTGCAGATTTATGCTGCCATGACCCTGAAGTACTTGATTTCTGTGCAGGTCAGAAGGTATAAGCAGTTTAATAACTTTTTGAACATGCGATTCAGTTTCTTCATTTATAGAATACAGGGATTGAACTAGATTTTTGTTAAGATTCATTCAGAACTAGATCTATGATCCTCCAGTAAAGGCTTATTCTTATGTGTCATCATGGCAAGAAAGTGGGTCTAAGCTGTTCTACAATCCCTAGCAGAATGTCAGTCAGCAAATGCTTTGTGTTTGAATCCAGTAATTAATTCTATTCTTCTTGCTAGAGAACCAATTGAGCTTATTTTAGAAAAGCTTTTGAATAGAGTTGAACATAAAGTGATGGTGGTCCTTATAATCTCAAAGACTAAATGTAAATGTCCATTTGTTTGAAATCATTTGATTGATCATTTTTATATATAACCAATGAAATAAATCATGGTTATTTTCTGTGTTATCCCTGTGGAATCACATCTTAGAGTAGAAAGGGACCTTAGAGGCCATCTTTTCTAACCCATTCTTCAAATAGAATTTCTACTACAAAATATGCTAAAAAATAGTCTCCCATCCTCTTCTTAAAGACTTCAAATGAGAGAGTAATCCACAACCTCCTGAGACAGTTTATTCCATATTTGAACAACTCTGGTTAGAATCTGATGTGCAAAGAAAGTAAGAGAAGTTTATAATTTTTATACATTATATATTTTATACATTTATTATATTAATATATATACATTTTATACATTATACATTAAAATTATACATTTTACACATTACAATATAAATACATCAATATTGTATATGCTATACATTATTGAAATGTCAAATTTCCTGAGAAGCTCTGAAACTTCCTCACCCTGCATCACACCTTCAAAATCTATGCTCTTATTGTTCTTCTGATTGGCATTCTATGTATTCAGATAATGAGGGGATGGTTTATGTATCAATTGAGAAAATGACCACATTGGTAGAATCACAAATCTTTTAGTATGGGAAAATTATATAAAGTCATCATCATGCTATTTCTACTTGGATGAATTTACAAATGTTATGTAGCCAACATCACACATATTTCAAATATTTCTAATTCCAACAAACATTTGTATAATTATCCACTTTTACTAATAAGTAGTCTGTGATCCTGAGACTTCCTAGTCAAGCCATTTTACATCTTTTTGACTCAATATATTCATCTTTTAAATGCCTAAATAGATTTGTGTTTTCAATTCAAGAGTTCTCTCCAACATTTTATATCACAACCTCCAAACCTATGGATTGCCACTCTATGTGACTATCAAATTGATAATTAATATATAAAAATAAGTAGGTGTGTCTAGTTCTTTGGAGACTTGTTGGTAAATACCTTGATTGGTGGTAAGAAACGGGGCAGCAATCACAATTTAATAATCACAGAAGCTACAGAGACAAGTGACAACAATGTACAGAAGGAGATAGCATGGGAATGGATAGAATGGTGAAACAATGTAGCAAGCATGGGAAAGAGTATGGAGAGGGGAAGAGGAAGAAAATATCATTCACATAATCATGAATTATATTGCTGGGAGCACTGAGTAGCATGGACCTGATGGATATGAAAGATTACTTAGGAAGCAGGACTTGGAGGTTTCATTTTTATAGGACTTTGGGGAGGGGAAACAGACTAACCCTTACCTGGATCATTCTGAGTTTTGTTCATTAGTATATACAAATCATCTCAAAATTATAAGCAAAACTTTAATGCTACTTATCAAACTTATCAGCAGCTTTTTCATGTTCTGGAAATGTGGAGGTCTGACTTTGGGGTGGAATTTAATTAACGTAGGATGATACAACTTGACAAGCAGCACCTAGATGGTTTCCCATGATTTAATACATATTTCCAAGATGTGAATTTTGGTTAATATAGGATAGCTTGTAAATTGTGCTCCTTTGCTCTTTGGGGTAGTTTATATATGACATCCAGGTTTCCCTTTGCAATCTTATATCCTGCCATTGCCCTGTGGCCGTTTATAAACTTACTATAAGCTGGAAAAGGGGAGTGATTGCAGAGACCAAAACAGGATGCATTTTTAACACAGTCCTGTTTTTCAAAATTCCACCGGACACGCTAGAGCACTTCCCCCCTATTTCTTCCTGATATTGTGAGGTACCAATGGAGCATTTCAGGGGTCCTGGGGTCATACCTCATTCTTGCCATAGAACTAGTTCATTTACTTCTAACATACATTTCCTTGGCATTTTTTTTTACTTTTGGCATTTTTCAGAATTCTACAAAGGTTATGAATCAATAAATAACTTAGCATATCCTGGCCTTCTGTTACACACCATTACCCATTGATCTCCCCTGAAATTTAGTCCTGGAGCTTCTTCTCTTCACTCTACACTGTCTTGCTTGGTGATCTCATGAACTCCCATGAATTCAATTGTCATGTCTATGTAGATGATTCCTGAATCTACATATCAGTTCTCATGAGTTCCCCTAACCATTGGACCTTGAACTTGGTGTCTGATAACATTTTAGACTTAGTATATTCAAAACTAGCACAACACATTCTCTTTCCCCAAAAAACCTTCCCCTCTTCCAAACTCCACTTTTACTGTCAAGATCACCATTCTCCTCATAGTTACCCAGGTACAAACCCTGAGAGTCACCTTCAATTCCTCACTCCATATTATTTCACATCTGTAATCCATTGCCAAATCTTACCTTTTTCCTCACATTTATGTTTTCTTCTCTCTACTCACATAGCTGTAGTCCTAATTTGATCCCTAATCCTCTCTAGCTTGCAATTTTTCAATAATGACCAAAATGTTCTTCTCCCCTCAAATTTCTCTCCATTATAATTCATCCTCCATTCATCTCCAAAAGTGAATTTTTCTATTTTTTTTCTAAAGGATAAGTATTGCTATGACACTCTTTGTTCAGTCATCTCCAGTAGCTCCCAATTAACCTCACAATTAAATATAAGCACATATTTGGCATTTAAAATTTTTTCATAATCTCAATCCTTCTATCTTGCCTGTTTTCTTATACTTTGCTCTCCCAGTGCACTGCCACTCTCTGTAATCCAGAAATACTACAGTACTTTTAATTCCCCCAATACATCCTCTATTTTGGTGCCTTTGCATTATTGCTCATATTTAGACTACTTTTCCCCTTCATTCTTGTCTCCTAGATTCCTATATTCTTTTGAGACTCATTTAAAATCATATAATCTTCAGGAATCCTTTCCCAGTTTCCTCAATTCCTAATGCTTTATTCTCTCATGTTGCTTTCTATTAACTTTATACATAGAATGCTTATATTTAGTCATTTAGACTAACTTCTTCATTAATAGCTTTTTTAGAAGACAGATGATTTTTGCTTTCTTTGCATTCCTAGTGCATATTATCTGGCATATATTAAGAGCTTAATAAGTGCTTGTTGTTTCACCAAGCAACAGCCCACAACTCCTTGTCTCTCTTCTTTGATCTCAATGGATTCTCAATTTTAATTTTTTGGAGTTATATTCCATGACTTTCTACCATATATCAACACTGATAGAAAGTTATTATTTAAAAAATGGATCTTAGCTTTCATAGGAAGCTTAAAGTTAGGACAAGAACTTAGTTCTTTTTATGAGCAATACAGCTCACTGTCTAATTTCTATTCAAATCTAAACCCAAGTAATTGTCCAAACATACTGTCTGTCCCAGACATAAATAGTGATGGACAAGCACTATAAGGTGCCCCTCCAAATGGCTGTTGAAATCTTAGCAATAAACATTCTTCATATATCCAACAATTTTGTTTGAGTGTAACAGGCTAAAGTCCTTTGAATGATTATGAATATTTTCCAGGATGCTCTGAAGGATTCTGGGGATTTATCCAAGCAGCACAATGTCATCGACAAACCACAGTATTTGGTGAAGCACTCTTCATACACAGGGAATCCATCCTTGACCTGGACTCTGCTCAATACCCTCTAATATGGTGGCAAATAGCCTTGGTGTGCATATATCTCTCTGTTTTATAACTCAACTGACATTTATTATCAGAGGGTCATTGTACAGAGTTATTTCTGTTGTTATATCTTGCATTGAATGTGGAATTATTTCATATATTCAGGGGTCCCACCCTTTTCTTAAAAATCCTATTAAATAGCATTTTGTTTTACTGAATTGTGGGGGGCTATTTTGCAGTCACCAAACAAATTTAAATGAATTGTAATAGTATAATATAATAAAAATAATCTCTATAGCATCTTATGTCTCTATATTTTCCAGTTAATTGTGGTACCCTCAAGTTATATATACATGACCCTCATATAGATTTTGTATTGATGGAAAAGAAGGCATTTAAATTGATAAGTTATTGATGTTCTGATGATCACCATTTTTACTACTGATAAGATTTTTTTCTATTTTCAGAATCTTTACATTAAATTGTAAAAAAAATTAAAGATTTTAGCTCTTAATTTTATTGCTTAAATATGCCATAGAAAACTAAAGCAATAGGAATAGAATATAAACATCTTGAAGAAAGGAACTGTATTAATATTTTTTGAAAGGTAGAGATGGGGAGAGGTTGCCTTGCATTGTCAATGTATAGGATAAAGCATGGTGTATAAGACTTGGAACTCAGAGCATATCAAATCAGAGCAGAAGAGCTTTGTCTCAGGTGCCAGAAACCTTGGGTGGAGTGGGGAATACTCCCCTATTATTATCATATGCCATTCCATTAAAGTGATGGCTACTCTCTTGGCCTTTTCCTTGACTATTTGCTTCCAGGTTCTTAAGGTGTTTACAATCCCCTGTCTGAGGTTCATCTTCTCACTTGGGTAGACTGCTCCAAGTAGGCAGCCTTGACTAGCAATTATACCACTCAGAATATCTGGGTTTAGCAGTTGGATCAGCAGCTTTAGTTGTGCAAGCCACCCAATGTCATCCACCCTTGTAAATTTAGCCTTAACTTGCTTCAGTCTTTATCTTTCAGAATGTTTTATTTCCATGGTGCCCCCACCTAAAAACCGGTTTTTTGGGGGGGAAATGGCACAGTTATAGTGCATTGGACTTGAAATCAGGAAGAACTGTGAGTTCAGATATGGTCTCAGACAATAGTTATGTAATCCTGAGCAAGTTACTTTCTCTGTTAACCTCAGTCTCCTCATCTATAAAATGAGCTGGAGGAGTAAATGGCAAACTACTTCAGTATCTTTGCCAAGAAAAACCCAAATGGAGTTATGAAGAGGTAGACATAACTTTTAGAAATAATGGTGACATTTTTGGTGAATTCCATTTTCTCTTCCTTTTAGATTCCTCTCATCTTCTGGTGCTCATTAAAATCTTGGTTTTGGTATTAATAAAAATCAAACACGTCTTTTATATCTTGGACATCCTTGGAAGAGGAGATGGTATTCATCTTTGTAGCTTCCCATTAACACTCTGATCTTTCATTCAATAATTGCTTCTCTTCTGTTAAAGCTCATTCTATTCTGTCTATTCTGTTGAAATAAACACTTCATATATCCAACAATTTTGTTTGTGCATTAACAGGCTAAAGTCCTTTGAATGATTATGAATGGGATGTTCAGTTTAATTTCCCTCCTCCCTGATAAACTTAGTATCTAGTTTATGATTTTTATCCCAAACTCTGTCTCCTTTAATCAGGTCTCTTAATTCTACAACTTTCTCAATGCCCCCATCTCTGTTTCAAGGCCACCTATGCTTCTTAAACACAAAGAAAAGGGGGTCCTACTTCCACAACTTTTATTCAGTTGAATTTGTTCTAGATGCCAGAACCCGTAGTGATGACTCTGCACATAATCAGGGAAGGAATATAAAAATGTACAGAACCTTGATTTCTTTGAGATAGGAAGCTCCTTCTATCAATGCAGATTGACAGCTTGTGAAAGTGTTAGTCAAGAGCTGACTAGACAGATCAGGCTATCATTATACACATCAACAGCAACATCCCATGATGATCAATTCTGATGGACAGGGGTCTTTTCAGCAATAAGATGATTCAGACTAGTTCCAATCGTCTTGTGATGGAGAGAGTCATCTACATCCAGAGAGAGGACTGTGGGGACTGTGGGGATCACAATGTAGTATTTTCACTTTTTTTGTTGTTTTTGCTTGCATTTTATTTTCTTTCTCATTTCTTTGCTTTTTGATCTGATTTTTCTTGTGCCACACAATAATTGTGGAAATAATATAGAAGAATTGCACGTGTTTAATGTATTAGATTACTTGCCATCTAGGGAAGGAGAAGAGGGGAGGGAGGGAAACATTTTAAAACACAAGATTCTGTAAGGGTGAATGATGAAAATTATCCATGAATATTTTTTTTGAAAATAAAAAGCTTTAAATATTAATAATAATAATAAAAGACTTGACTAGAGTACCGAGAAGATAAAGAACTCGCTCAGGGTCAAACAACAGGTATGTGTCAGAAATTATATTTGAACCCAATTCTACCTGAATATGAAAATAACTCTCTATCTGGTGCCTTTATTACATATGGTAAGTACTTAATGAATTATTTTTATTATATTAATAAGTAAGTATTTAATAAACTATTTAAATTGAATTTAAATACTCTGATTATTTGTGGCTTTTTTCAAAACTTACATACAGATGATGGTCAAGCAGTCAAGTCTGGAGTTGTAATCTTTCCATTTCAATCCCTGAAGAAGAAAACAAACAAACAAAAAAAAAACAATGAGTAATGTGTTGTCTTACAAAGACCCTGAACCTAAAATATACCACATTACATTAGGGAGTGTAGGGAAAGCAGGAACTATTTATCTTCTTAAATTAAAGTTCTTGTTAAATCGGCTGATGATAATTGCCTTTGTGCCAACAAAGTCCTGGAAGGAGGAGTTCATAGCCTGCCACATGGTACTAAACCAAGAGAAAGAATATGGGCAAATACCGGTGGAAACAATACAAAAAGCAAAGCTCATCTGAGCAATATGTTATTCATTTATTTCTCCAAGAAATCATCTGCTTCTCTCTACAACTTCCCTGCCAGGTACAAGGCATTATTGTTATAACCATGGCATTAACATCCCAACAGATTGTTTTCCAGTGCTCATTTCTCTATCCTGGGTAATCCAGGTGATAGCTGATAAATGTGAATCATCAACACATGCATAATAATGATATTGAATATCTCTAAAATGTGCAAGACACTCCTAGCTCTGGCCATTAAATTTGGGACAGACGTCAGCAGATAATTAGGATGGAGAAGCCAAATCTTTTCCATTGCATTGGAATGGCCTAGAGCTAATGCACTACTAAGTTCCAGAGAGGCTGCAGCAGACCAATGGTGCCTAAATATCCATCTCCAAAATTCTGCATTAGCATCTAAATTTCAAATGCAGATATGACTCATGCAGACAACAAATCTGGTTACAATAGTTCTCTAGACAGTATTTTGAGGACCTTGGGGCTCCAGGTGAATAGCATAACAATGTTTTTCTTAGTGGTGACTTAGAAAAAAAAAATTCCCCTTTGGTTCCTCATGAATCACTAAAGAGCAAGGGGAACAACTTAATATTATTATTAAAGGCAAAAAGACTTTAGCTCTACTTGGATCAAACCTTTAGAGGAGCAAATAGATAAAATGAACCTGAAAATTGACTTGAACTGACTTCTTTTGCACCAACAAAGAAAAAGACTTTTTAACTCCCGATTGAAAGTCATCTGATTCTAGTTACCTGTGCTACACAGGGGAAGGAAAAGGACTTGGTTTGAGCTCCAGTTCCTACCTACATGTTATTTAGTCATTAATGACATGTTGATTCTCCTCTCTAGATCTTAAACATGTTACAGGTTAAATGATGTGATTTGTACTCTATGATCTCTAAGGTCTTGTCCACTCTGAGATTCTGAGACATTCAATACTTAGAATGGGATCAGCTCCAAATTTTGCACTACCCCACTTTGCTTACTGAGAGAGTAGCAGTGACTCAGTCAAGCCTATCATCCTGGAAGGGACACATGAAATTGTAAATAGACTGCCACTGATGAACTTCTAGAGCATTTTTTCCTGGAATATTCAAAGTCCTTAATTTCTTGCCACAGTAACTGGTTAGCTTATGTATTTTAATTAACAGTCTCTGAAGGGGATTCAGTGGTAAGCAATTACCATCAATAAGGAACATCCCATCCTCTAAGGTTTTGAGTCTGATTTTCAAGTCCCACCTAATTGTCCAATTTCATCAGCAACAGGAAACAGATATGGCCTTAACTGGAACAGAGTTGAATCTACCGGCAGATGCCTCCCTCTCCTACCAATTTTTCATTTGCTTGCTCCTTTTGACAAAAGTCTTTGATTTTTTTTTCTTCAATTGAATATTTCTTATTATGACCTCAAAGAACCCCAATATGCGTGAAACTTAAGATCTACAAGGAATGAAAAAAGGTAATGAAGTTGCTAAGTCATCTGACAACCTGTCCTTCCCCGTTCTCAATAAAAAATGACTGGATTGAGATCACCAGCAGCAAAATGTCTGTGACTATCCTCCTTATGGTTCTCTACATTTACCTGAGTATGCTGGGTGCTTGGGGAGAATTCAAGCTGCTTTGCAGGCACCATATAGGAGTACAAAGAAGTAGTCACCCTTCAGAAGGTTTTATAGTCCCAGAAAAAGAGACCAGAAGGCAGAAAAGGCTCAAACCCAAGCTGACAGCAATCAGGGATGGCACTTCTGGGAGAATGCATGTACTGAAGGACACAATGAAAATGGGAGAGAAAAACAATGTATTTTAGAGGGATTGCACTAGCCAGCATAGTTTATCAGAAAGCACTGAAAGGGACTTTCCATTTTTTTTTATTTATTTTTTCTCCCTGACTGCAGTGAGGTTGTATGACATTTTAATGTCCCTCAACTATACAGACTCTCGAGTAGCTCTGGGAATTGGGAAGTGTGCAATTTACAGTCTCTCTCTCCTTTTTTCTTATAAGCAATTTGAGCAAACTCTGCTTAGCAGGAGACACTTAAGCAACAGAAATCCTGGAGGAGATCTTTTTAAACCTATAGTAAAGATAATACAACCCTACTGCGTAAAAACAAAGAATTATTAATCTGAGACTTCAGAGGCAAGGTCTCCCTCCTGGACCAGGGAAATTGGGGACATTAAATCCGTGACTGACAGTGGTAGAGAGGGAATTTGGGGGGGTCATACATCATGGGCCTCGTTGGAAGCAATGGCCAGACAACCGAGACCCTAGTTTCAGCCATCAGAAAGGTCTATCCTTGTGTTCTGTGACTTTTATCTGCACATGCTGATTCTCTCGGCCCCCACATCCCCCCATTCAGATTTATTTTCCTGCGATGGTTCATAGCTCCTGTCTCCAGGTGCCTGTTCTCTGTAGGGAGAATTTGGCATCTGCCATGTGTCTCCCATCTTAAATCTTAACCCTCTAGCAATGGGGAGCTTGGCTCCCTCTCAGCTATTAAATCTAAGTTTATGACCCATTTACCTGAATAATTCATAATCAATAGAGTTGCTAATTTTGCATTTTTTTTTTTTTTTTGCTGAATCACTCTTGGAAGCTTGACTTGAATAGGAGGTGATTGGAAGTCCCCGCCATATGATCTCCAGATCAGATAGATTTTTTCCTTTTTATAAACTGCTTCAGGAGAGTGACAGGAAAACAACTCTGCATCTTGCCTCCATGAAGGCACAGACTTATGAAGAAATGCCATTTTATTTTCTCAAGGATAGGAATTATTTCATTGTTATTCTTTCCCCTAAAAGCAAACATAGTGCCTAGCACATAGTAGGTATTTAATAAATGACTGTTGATTGATTACTAAAATAGTCATATAAGTGGTCAAATGTACGGTGCAAGTTTTCAAGCCATGGGAGTTCAAATCTCACCTTTATCATGTATTTCTTGGGTTCTTTTAGCAGTTGTCCTTAGGCCTTATTTCTTTCTTTTCTAAAAATGGCAAAATTGGACTAGATCAAGGATTTTTGACTTCTTTAAGTTCTATGGATTTAAAAGAATAATGACTTAATATAGCTAATTTCCTTTGTAATATGAATTTTACTTTATGTATTTCAAAGTATTCTGAGAAAGGAGCCATAAGGTTAAACAGACTATCAAACTATCATCTCCCTCCCCACCTTTGTCTTTTTCTCTGTCTCTTTAGCTTTTTCTCTCTCTTCCACACACAGAAGAGTAAGAATACTTGGACTAGACAGACATAAACATAATAGAAAGATAACTAGATAGACACATATATGCTGCATATATACATATATAGCATTCATTAGTTACTCTGTTCCAGCTATTCTGATAAACACTAAAGTGATTTTCCTGAAGTTCAGGTCCAGTTATCTTACCCCACTTGCTCAATAAACTGTAGTAGCTCCCTATTGCTTTTTTTATTCTATTTATCCTATTTTATCCTATTTAACAGGATTAAATAAAAAATGTTCTGTCTGGATTGTAAGCCCTTCACCATTCCTGTAATGCATCCTCTACTCTGACAACTGATTTCCCTGGCTTCCTTTAAGTCCCAAATAAAATCCCATCTTTGCCAGAAATCTTTCCCAATCTCTTTTAATTTTGAACCCTTCCCTCTGTTAATTGTTTCCTTTCTGCCTTATAAAAAGCTTGCTTTGAATATATTTGTTTGAATGTTGTAGTCCCCATTTTATCAGCTGGGTCTGAGTTTGGCCTAATTGATTGTTCCTGACTCATATTAGGCACTTAATAATTATTTGCTGACTGGTTGATTGAAGTTACATATACAAACTAGCAAACAGGTTCCTGTCTTCAAAAAGCTCATATTCTAATGAGAAAAACAGCAGAAATAAAACAATTAAAGGGAGGGGGGAGTGGAATATGTCTGGTTAGAAGGAGTTCTGAATCTTGCAGCGAGACGAAAATGGTTGGTAGTTTCTTCCTAAAATGATGACTGGAAAAAAAGTTACCATTCAGGAAAGAAGGGTTCTTTTATTTCTAGTTCTAAGGTACCATGATCCCCTTGACTCTGAAGATGGAACCACTGTATAGGAAGCATGAGGAAGCAGCTTAGTACATTGACTGATCTCAGAGTACCCAGGTTCAAATCTGGTCCTTGATGCTTATTGATGATCTTGGGCGACTCCCTGCTTCCTTCTTAATTTTCTCATCTACAAAGTGAGGAAGCTGTAGTACTGAGCTTCCTGAGTCCTTTTCAGTTCCAGATGAATGACTTTATGATCTTTTGCAGCTCTTCTCCCAGTGGGTGGTCATCTCATGCTCATCTTTGAATTTTCAGTTGTTGGTTGCATGGTCACTATGGAACTCTACTTCACACAGAAATGCAAATGAAATCACTAATGAACTTACATTGTTTGGTGAAAATTTGCTAGGTTCTATATCTAGAGTTGGATAATATTTAATTTTGACTCCTTCATTTTATAGATGTAAAAACAGAAATTTATAGAAATAATGTGATGCAACCAGAGTCACACAGGTAGTAAGGAGTTAGTAAGGAGTAAGGAGTTAAGGCAGAATTTGAATTCAGGTCCCTTGTTTCATATTTAATATTCTCTCAACTACAACACACAATGTTACATTACTTTTTGCTAAAAAGAGTTGAAAAAAAACTTAAAGTAGATCCATAAACATATATTAAATATGTACTCTATACCAGACATTGTGCTAGCTGCTGAGAATACACTGATACAAATATAACAGTCCTTGCCCTCCAGAAGCTTATACTTTCCTGTGCTTAAATATTATGGCATGGGCAAAGGGAGCAGTTATTCAGACAATTTATTAAACATTTAAAAAATATCTACCATGTATCATGTGATATATAAACAGAGCTTCTCCAGCTGCTTAAAAGCACATCATCTGTATGTGGAACTATTGGCTATAGAAAATGGTGAAATTTTGAATATTGTGGATACCTTGGCAGTAGATTTTCCAAGGATGTACACATATATAATGAAGTTGACACATACATTGCCAGAATGAGCTTGGAAACTGGTGTTTGAAAGGCTCTGAAAGAAGTGTGGAAGGGAAGAAGTATTAGGCTGCTTACCAAATGGAAGGTCTATGGAACCATTGTGATAAACTCATTGGAAATCCAAGAATCAGGAAACGGAGTGTCGCATGCAAAGGATATCAAACAAGCCAGTGTTAACTGGATTTCAGAGGTGTAGAGTGTATCGAGTGTATCCAGACTGGAAAGGTAACAAGTATGCAGGGTTTAGAGGATTTTAAAGCAGAGGATTTTCTATTTGATGCTAGAGTAAGGAGCCAATGGGATTGATTGAATAAGGGTATGACATGATATGACTTGCCCTTTAGGAAAATTATTTTTTATTTTAGTGGAAGAGGTAGAGGAATGGAAAGAGAGACCAAGTAGAGGATATGATAGTCATCCATGTGTGAGATGATAAAGGCATATGCCAGATCATACCAATGGCAGAGGAGCGAAGGAAACATGAAAGAGAGAGGTGGAAATGACAGAATTTGAAAACTGATTGGATATGAAGTAAGAGAGATGGAGAAATTGAGGTGATTTCTGGCTTGAGAGGTTGTTCACTGAGAGAATGGTGAAAATGCTACACAGTAATAGTAAGTAGAAAGCCATAAGGGGATGGAGTGGGGAAATGAATACAATTTTTGACATGAGCTTATGTTTAAGATGTTTTACGAGAGATCTAATTCAAGACATATAATAGGCAGTTAGAGAAGTAAGATTAGAGATCTGAAGAGAAGCTGGTCTAAACAAATTGATTTGAGATTAAATTCATTTTGTTAGTCCCTTTGAAAGCTAATCCTGAATGAAACATCAGAAACAGTTGTGGATTGTTTCCCTGATAGGAACCAAGGAGAGGTTACTAATGTATTTACATGCCACGCCAAGTGTCCATGAAATTGTTCATCTTTTGATTTTAATTTCATGGCCCTCCAGAGGTGCACTCACAGCAAAACTGGTTTATTCCACTTATCAAAATGGGATGAATGAAAAAGATGTAACAGTGACTTGATGAATGAATTAGCTGATTTCATTGAATTAATATAGTTTTCACTGAGTCTCTCTCCCCTTGACTTACCATCCCACCTTTACTATTCACTTCCACCCCCAGAGTTTTGAAGAAAGCCATGAAAGTGTAGACTTTCTAAAAGGCTTCTAAAGATATTTCCCCACCCCCCAATCCCTTCTTTTTTTTTTTTTGATATCCTGCCAACTTTGTCTCTTATATAAAATGGCTGAGTATTTGAAAGAATATGGGATAAATAGAACTTTTCCTGATAAGAACTTTGGGGTCATCTAAATCAGTCTCATTTCCTCCTAACTGTTAATGAGAAGGTTTTGTATACATCCAGAATCATAACTTGACTGGCACAAAAGATACAACGCAGCCTTCATTTAGTTGGTAGGTGAGCCAGAATCAGTTCCAAAGAGAGCTCACCTAGGTTACAGCTCCCCTGTGAGAGAAATCATGCACTATATACTAGCTCTCTTATTTAACAATTATTTTTCATCAAAAAGTGCTAAGTACAATTGCTACCATGCCAAAAGACTAAAAATGCTCACAGTATTGTCTTGGTTTTTGTACTTTGGGGTAAAGTCATGGTTGGTCTAACATACCTATAATTCTGTATGTCTGGGTTACTCAGTGTTTTAATGACTAATCTGTGACATCTATCCTACTTGTCTTCCAAAGCTATTAGTCAATTAATGTGAGTTTCTTCAATCCACACTCTAGAAGCAGTCAATGACAAACTAGTCAGTTCACTTTAGTGCATCATCCTGTGTGTCTTCAGATTGCCTAAATTCAATAGACTAGTAGAAAACTTATTTGAATAAAGGTTGTTGTATACCCAGAGGCAAGACAGATATGAACCCCATATGATTTAACAAGGGAATTTTTCCATCTTTAACACTCTATACTATAAGTATCTCCTCTTGATTTTCTCTAAATTCTCCAAGGAAATCATATGCTCTCATGACTTCAACTATATCTTGCTTGACCTCTCACATAAACAATTGTCCTATTTCTCAAGAATATCTTCTCTTGGGTGACTCATCATCACCATAAACTAAATTTAGAATTAAGCCCACATCACTCTTCTCACCTCAAAAATAAAAATAAAATAAAATAAGAAACAAACCAACCCAACAACTTGACTTGTCTTCTGAAATTGCCCATTTTTCCAAAAAATATCATGTTCCCTCTTAACCCTGGCTCAAAAGCTGAGAATATCTTTGATTGCAACCTCTCATTATTCCCTTTCTTTGAGTAATCATGAAGGACTCAATAAAAAGAGGAATATAGTTTAGACCTTGAGGTAAAGAAGAGGTAGGAGCAATTAATTTGCTTCAACTGGGACCAAATTAATAGGAGAGGAACTTTTCATTACATCAAATAAGGAAGGGGAGGAAGGCTTGCAGTTTCTTGAATAATCTTTTGCATTGTAATGATTCTCTTTATCCTTCCCATTACCAAATATATAATCTGTTCTCTGTAATAATAAATCACACATAAAATGCTTTAACATTTTCCTTCACAAGAGTAAAATCTGATGTTCCATCTTGAGATGGAAATAGTCCTGGATTTTAAAAAGCTAGAGTGATGGAATGCAAGTTTTAGTAAGCCTTAGTGAACTGGAAAACTTTGGATGTGGTTATCACAACAGATTATTTTTGCTGTTTAACATTTAGCTTTACTAGGCAGGGAGAAGCTTGCTACAAAATATACTACTTAGTTGATGGATTATTTCACAATTTTAACTCACGGGGGTAGGTGAGAGGGAAAAAAAAGACAAGATTTAGGCTTTCTTCTGCATCTTCAGTAATATTGGCAGAGTGTCAGAAAAGGGAAGAAGGTAGTAAGAATATATTAGTTTGTTAATTTTTTTTTTTTTGAGGAGAAACTTTTATCATTCCATCTTAACCTTGGCTGGTCATACAATGAACAGTCACAGGCCCAACCCCATTGCTAATTGTCACTGAAAGTGGGTCTTCCTCTATTTCTGACATGAGCTGGTTTTCCTTTCATTAGACAATCTGTCTTGTTTTTTGTTTTTTTTTTCTGTTTGTTTGTTTTTACATTTTTTACAAAAATTAGCAATTCTGTTGGTACTCTAAATTTGAGATCCTTGTCAGTAAAATAGTGAATATATTATTGGAGAAAATGAATCAAATCACTTTTGACATTGTTGTTAGGAAGGAAACGTTTAGTAAAATCCCAAACTTTCTGACCCCATTTGGGTCACCAGAATGATTTGCCATGTTCTTCTCTAGCTTCTTTTAGAGATGAACAATTGAGGCAAACAGTTTTATGCAACTTTCCTAGGGTCACACAGATGCTTAATTTTTGAGACCATACTTCAACTCCAGAAAAGGAGTCTTCCTGACTCCAGATCTGGCACTCTATCCATGTGCAAATGAAGTCCCCATTCTAAAGGAAACTACATGAGAAAAGGAAGTTGTAACTTAATGGAAGGATTGTCCATAGGGACTCCTCAGAGAAGCAAGTAAAAAGAATGGATGAGAAAATTTATGTAAAGTGCTTGGTAGATATTAAAGTGATATAAAATGCCAATTTTTATCATTATCACCATTATTATTATGATTCTGTTACTTTTATTGTTGTATCCAAAGACAGCAAGAAACATGATTTCATGGGACATTTGGTCAATCTCACATTGCAGAGCTCATGATGAGCATCTGCAAATAGACCATCATGAAAATAATTACACCATAAGCAATAGCATCTGTTACAGAGAATGAGGCAGTAAAAATTTTTATGAAGAACTTAGTAAGAACTACCAAATGAAATCAAGTTATACTTTGACATTTGATGAATTAAATGTCAAAATCTTAGAATCAGCATCATCTAATGGATAAAGAGCTAGTCTTAGAGCTAGGAAGACCAAGAGTTGATACCCATTTTTGACATAACTTGGCTGTGTGCCACTAGGAAAGTTGTTGATCTGCTCAATGGCAAGGTTTACTCTCTAATATCATGATTTTCAGAGAATATACTGATCTTAATCAGTGGATGAAGTTTCTTCATCTGGACAACTCTTTATTAGATGAAATCACAGGTCTTACCCCATCCCAAATTCAAATGTAGATATAGTTATTGATGGCAAAATATGTGTTGGAAAACATGGTTCATGAGTAATAAATCAAAGTGACTAGACTCTAAATATAAGCTTCATGTTCATGAAATGAATATTTTCTTAAAGAAGAGAATCAAATTGCTCCTATGTTGATATGTTTTCTTTGACTCTACTTATTTATTCTGAAAGAGGGTTCTGTTGGGAGAGGGTAGTAAAAGGAAGAGAATCATGAGCACAATGCCTAGCATATACTAAATAATTAAATGATTTTTTAGTGCATTGATTTGTATTGGGTAATGGGAGATCATCTGTCAAATATTTTTCTTCTTTTTTGAAGAGAGTTTTAAGGTAAAAAAAGAAGAGATTCTTAAGGTATTGGAAATATTAAGCATCAAATAATACTATAAAATGAAAATTCTTATATTCTAGCAGATAAGAAAAGACTACTTCTCAATGTGGGAGTCAGATTTGAATGAGCTCCTTATTAAAATCAGGAAATAGACATCTTAAAGAGGAGATTAAAACCAATGCAAAATTTTGAAGAAAAAATAAATGTAAGAAAATACAGACCAAGCAAGACAACTGCAACATGCTCAATTTTATTAATAATGATGAGGTGATGATAGCTAATAATTACAAGGAGCATTATGGTTTATAAAGACCTTTTTAATAAAAATCCTTTATAGATGTTATTTTATTTGCTCCTCAAAAAGAATAATGCTTATTGGAAGGTATTACTGTCTTTCATCTTACAGATGAGGAAACTGAAAGGCAGAGAGGTAATGTTACTCACCCACCTTGTAGTCAAAGAAAGCTCCAGTTAGCATGAGAGGAGCACCAGGCAATGAGAATTTCAGCATGGCTTGATGGAAAAGCCAAATGGTTAAGTCTATATTTTCCAAATTATGTTATTCAAATTATAGATGTAATTCATCAGTGTATATATATACATATACATATATATATATATATACATATACATATATGTCTTGAAAAGATACCATGGAAGGGAGACCAATCATCTGGGTCCAAAATGAAGAAGACAAAAGAATGGGCAGGATTACATTTGGGGAACTTTTCATTACTTTCAATGCTCATACTTCAAGAAACAGAAGCATATCTTCTCAACAGCAATATTGATCCAGGTTTGCTTAATAAATACAAACTATAAGATATTGCAGTCTCTTAAAAATGAAAATTGGTGATCAAATAAAAAACAGAGGAGAATCAAACTTGAGGCAGTTATAACCCTTTGCCAGGGAAGATCTATTCAGGGTAATATGCATAGAGAAGCTTGGGCAGAAAAGGAAATGGACTAGTCATATAACAATAACAGCTAGCATTTACAATGTAGGACATAAAAGCTTGTAAGGTGCTTTAAAAATAATAGTCAATGGACAATTGCCATGTTTCATTAACATGCATGCATTGTCAAGTAATCTAGAGGAGGATCTGTAGCATTGTGGGATGAACCTTCAGGATTTTCAGTAAGAAATGGACCAGTCATACAAGATGTCAATGGATGAACTCATTGTAATTTGCAACCATATCAATAAAAGTAAAGGTCCATCTCAGCACCAAATCTATGTTGGACTAGGTGACAGTCAGAAAGACCTGAATTCAAATGTGGACACAAGAATTTAGTAGCTGTGTGACTCTGAACACATCAGTTAATCTGTTTGTTTTAATTCACTGGGAAAGGAAATGGCAAAACACTCCAATAACTTTGCCAAGAAAACCATGGACAGTATGATACATGTGGTCATGAAGAGTTGGACATAAATGAACAACTGAACAACAATGTCAAATTATTGGGCAGCTAGCTGACATAGTCAATAGAGTGGTAGGCTCGGAGTCAAGAGGACTCATCTTTTTCAGTTCAAAACTGGCCTTAGATATTTAGTAACTGTGTGACTCTGGGCAAGTCACTTAACCTATTTGACTTAGTTTCCTCAAGTGTCACATGAGCTAGAGAAGGAAATGGCAAACCACTCCAGTATCTTTGGCAAAAATTTAAAAAAAATTTATATATATATATATATATATATATATATATACACACACACATACACATATATATGTATATATATACATCCCAAATAACAAATAAAAACAGAAAACAAACTAATAAAAAAAAAAAGAAACAAATGTGGTCACAAAGAGCCACAACAACTCTAACTATTGTTTAAAATTAAACAAACATCAGAAAATAAAACAAAATCCAGAAGCACTAGGAGCCTTCTAGGAGGATCACAATTATTCCTAGCAAGTATCCTTCTCACTTGCCCACCAACTGCCACGTGGTTATTTTATATTTACTGGTTTGTGTAAATATATTTTCTTCCAATAGAATGAAAGCTCCTCAAGAGGAGGGACATTTACTTCCTTCCTTGTGTTTTCACTGCCTAGCACAGAACCTGCTCATATTAGGTGCTTAATAAACACTTGTTTGTTTGATTGCTTGGGCAAATTTAGTTAATGTGGGTGACACAGAGTCCAATCCAAACTTGTGTACAATTACACCAGAAGATGGAGTGTCTTATCCATTAGTGAGTTTGTGGGGAGACAGGGGTGGGAGTGGAGTTGGGTTTTCATATAATTGGCCTTATATAGTCAGAGGACTATCAGATGAGACCTAGGAGGTTGCTACCCTATGTAAGAAGCATACTTATATATCCTTTATGTCAGCCCTCAGGAAAAACAACCTGATCTCTCATTAAGGCCTGATGTGGAGACACCAAAAAGAATTAGTTTAGATTACATATTGTGAGCAAAGCCCTAGGCCAGGATCTCTAGTTAAATAAACAGTGTTCTGTTGTGGTGGTATGGGCAAGGCTATTTATCAAAGAATTTTTTTTAATGGGGCTTTCCCCTAAAAACAAAAAGAAAAACAAAAATATTTCTATCTACTGCGCAAACAAAAATCTATGAGAACATAGCAACTAGGGCAAACTTAAGTATGCTTTCAAAATAGTTCATTTAAGAAAAGAGAGCAAAAATGTTGCAGAAACTGAGTAATGCATACACTGTCATAGTAATAAAAGTTTTTAGTAATGTGTACAGCCTATAGGAAATTAATGTCTATGAAAAATGAAAACTTGCTTTACTAATTTATTCTCTGTGATAGATGCATGTAAAATCCAGAGAACAATGGGAGAGAATAAAAATAAACTAATGCTCCAGGACATCAGAGAAAGGATAAACCACTGTGGACAAGATTTATCAGGGAAGGTAAATGCAGCTGGAGGCAACCCTTGAGGAAAACATTGGGGCTGAGCTCCATGAGCAGATGTAGAAGAGCATTGTACAGTAGAGAGATATTTTGAATGAAAACACTCTGACAGGTTAGATAGGAGACTCCAAACTGAATCAAGAAAACTTGAATTCATGTATCACCTCTGACTCTGACAAGATATGTGTCTTAGGCCTGACTTTGATTATCTACAAAATGAGGATAATGTAATTAGTATCTATCTTACAAGATTGTTATACTAAGGAGACTGAATGTAAATCAGCATACACTATGTTCACTTCTTTTTTCTGATTTTTTAATTTCTCCCATGGTTATTCCCTTTTCCTCTGATTTTTCTCTCCCAACAAGATTCATAAAGCAATGTGTATTAAAAATAAACACTACAAAACAAACAAACAAAGCCAAAACAAACAAACAAACAAACAAACCCAAGATTGTTATGAGGGTCAAATGAGATGATGTTTGTTGAGCAATTTATACAGCTGATCTCATGGGGTAATAGAATTATAGCAGCTAGGTGACATAATTGAATGAGTCCTGGAATTGGTCAAGAAGACCTAATTTGTATTTTTGACCAAGATAATACACACGTGCGCACACACACACACACACACACATATATATAATGTTGGTCAGTCATTTAATCTCTCTTAGCCTAAGTTTTCTTGTAAGTAAAATGGGGGTAATAATAACACCTACCCGGCAGGTATGTTGTGAGGATCAAATGGGATAATATATGTAAAGCACTTTGAAAATGATAAAGTGTTATATAAATGCTATTAATATCATCCCTTCATTGTTATTCAGTTGCTTCAATCATGACCAACTCTTCATTTCCCCATTTGGAGTTTTCTTGCCAAAAATACTGGAATGGTTTCCCATTTACTTCTTCAGTTCTTTTTATACATCTTTTTTCAGCTCTTCTTACAGATGAGGAAATTGAGGCAAACAGCAAACAGGGGTGACTTGCCCAGTTAGTAAATGCTTGAGGCCATTTTTGAATTCAGGAAGTTGAGCCTTCTGGAGTTTAGCCCTGGTGCTTTATCTAGTGTACCACCTAACTGCCTTGTTTGAATTGACTGCTTAGTAAAAGCTTTGAACTTTTGTTGTTAGTAACCTTATTCCTTCACCTCTCCATAGAGAGCTAAAATTGCAATATCCAGTTTATAGGAAAGTGAAGTTCCAATTTATGCCTGCTTGACACCCTGCCTCTCATCACCACTCCCCACTCCCTAAGGCAAACATAGGGCATATTGACTTGGTTGCATTGGAAATTTTAGCTCCAGTTCACTTACCCCTTTGAAAATACTTCTTCCAGATACACTTTGGCAAGTTCATTCAAAGCCAAAAGGTGTTATCCTTGGCAAGGATTTGGCTTGAAGGCTACATATTTAAGAACTCATGAAGGGGATGAGAGCCCCAAACTCATTTTCACTTGCTCTTGAGCTATGACTTCAAGGTTAATGTACTGCTCAACTGTCTTCTCTGATCTCAGAAATACATTCCCCTCTGCTCCCTCCTCCCCATCCCTTGGGATTTTTTTTTTTTAAGCTGCATTCTGAAGTCCAAAATCCATGTGAAATACTGGGTGCCTGAACTTACTGTAGCTTTAAAAGAAAAGTTAATTTTCCCTGGAAACCCCTAATATAAGATTGTATGCAATAATCAAATCTCATCTCTAAGTATCTAAATTAGGATTTAATGTGAGATAGGGAATAGCCTTCTGTATATGTGTATGTTTTAAAATATACACATACACACACACACACACACACACACACACACACACACACACACACAAGCCTCCCTAGGACCTAAAATGTTCTGATTTCTTTTTCCCTGAGAAGATTAAATTAGTTCAGTACAGCTCTGGTTATAATGATCTAATTCCTAGCGTTAGTGTGATTAAACTGGATGCATGAAAGTAAGCAGTGATAAATTAAAAGCACAGTAGAAATCTTGGTGGGTGTGAACAGATGAGTAATCTTAATTAGAAATAAAATATGCCCATTATTTTGTGCTGTAAATGGACTTTTATATTATGAATTACAGAGATAAAGACTAGATATGTGGTGCTGAGCCATATTAGTCAGAGATCCAGGAGGAGTAGGCTAGATAAAACCTTTTCAGAGGGGAAGAAAAGAGGGACAAACACCCACTTTTGAGGGCTTCACTTTTGAAAAGTATTACATGGAAAACTAGTCTGAAAAGATCAGCTCTCATCTCTATCACAAAGCAGTCAGTCATGGATAAGTTGTTTATTCTCTCAGGTTCTAATTAACTCTCTAAAATACAAAGTTGCAAACAGGGAAGCTTTGATAGAGTTTCCTTATCAGGGATATACCAGTGAAATTTCAGGTCTGGTTACTATCTCTATGACTGGTTTATCATCATCATCATTTAAAAAGTAATTGACATCCAAAAAAGGAAAGTGGATTACCCAGAGTAACTTAGTCAAGATTGGAGTATGGATTTGAACTCAGTTTTCTCTCCATATCAGAGACATTGTTTTTCCCACTATATTTCACTGTCCTTGAGAGATTTCAAATAAGGCTTGTAACACTTAAAGGTAAGGTGATCATGAATAAATAACAACTTCCCTAAACCTACAGCAACTCCTTAAGAATATGACCGTGGTCTTTGTTGGTAGAGGGGTCTTTGATTTATGGGAAAAACCTCTTTGAGAGAGATAGACAGAGACAGAGACAGTCACAGTCAAAGAGAGAAGAGAAAGATGCTCAAAGAGACAAATGAGAGATTTTCCATTTTTTAGCCTAGTAGCAATGGATTATGATAGCAAGAATTTATGATTTAGAATAAGAAAACAAATTCAAATATTGCTTCAGAGACTTACAAGCTATTTGATCCTGGACAAGTCACTTAACCTATTTATCTCAATTTCTTCAGGAGTTGGAATGAAAAGGTTAGATTTGATCTAACATCCCTCACCAGCTCTAAATCTATGACCTCAGAACTTTATTTTTATTAGTTTGTTTTCTCCAGTCAAATTAACCACTTTAAATTTCAGTTTCTTCATCTCTGATATACTCCAAGAAACTGCTTTCTTCATGTCCCTCTAGGCTGAATTCCTTTGCTCAGAGTACCTTTTTCTTTCCTTCCTCTACTTCAGTCCAACCTATTAAACCTATTAAAGATCTTAGCTTAAAAGGTCAAGGTATTCTATTCATCCTGATCTACATCTGGCCCTGGGGCCCAAATGACTCATAGTGAAAGGGAGCTGGTGGCTTTACACAGTCCTTTCTTACTTAAATCCAACTGACTTGCAAGCCATAGTATCCTTTCCTGATGTCTTTGGTCCTTTATAAGTAAAAGGACAAATAACATCAATCTACTTTTCTACTTTCTTTTCAATGCTATCTTCTGAAACTCAGAAAAGTAGAATATATATATATATGTATATATATATGCATATATATAATATGAATATATACATATATCTATATTATTGTGTAATACACACACACATATATAGTATTGTATAATATCAATATATGTTATCTTTTAATACCATGATACTTCAGAATTCTTCTCTATTATGAAGGAAGGGCCAATAAATTTTATGTAGATTTTCCAGATTTTGATGACTTACCCTTATCTCCCATGATATAGAAGGAATAACTCTATTAGTATTTTTATCACTTATCTCAGTGTTTAGCACATAGTAGCTACTAATAGATACTTCTTGACTGACTGATTGAAATAGAGGGATAGAACTGGAGGCCTCAATTTATGATCCCAGGAAGTCAAATTGTCTCTGAATCTCCATTTCCTCATGTGAGATCTCCAACAGAATCACATCAGTTCTACCACCTCTCTTGAAAAGGTCGAAATTGTACATCTTAGATAATCAAATACAATGACATACAAAACAGTTTGTTGTTTGTAAAGCTCTGTAGAAACCCATGGCTATTGTCTGTGCCCACAGGAGTGTTATAGTGCTGATTCAATAAAGTAATGACTATGAATTCACAGGAAATGTCATGAAAAGAATAGCCTATTTGTGTAAACTAGTATCCTGGCAGGAATAGGCTACAGTGGAAGAAATAGAACAAATTAACAAACAATTCAGATTCACATTTAAATCCCAGCTCTGACATTTTGTATCTGTGTGACTTTGGACATAACACAATCTTTTTAGCCTTTATTATTTATTATTTTTTTTGAAAGCAATCTGCAACCTATTTCTCTTTTTTAGGAAACTTCTTTAGAGATCTTTATAGCGAAGCTAGGTAGCCCAGGAGACAGAATTTTGGCCCAAGTCAGTGAATTCAAATTTGGCCTCAGACACTTTACTAGCTGTGTGATCCTGGGCAAGTCATTGACTTTCTTTGCCTCAATTTCCTAATCTGAAAATGAGCTGGAGAAGGAAATGATAGAATACTCCAGCATCTCTACTGAGAAAACCCTAAATTTCATGATGAATCAGAAATGACTGAACAACAACTTTACAGGTCTTGTTTTATTTACATCAAAAATATTATTCTAGAAGTGGCTCCATTTCTTTGAATAGAATGTTAAGTTACTAGACAATAGACAATGATTTTAAATGGAGTACTTAGAGTTTGTAGATAGTCCTTCCTGGTTTATCTTTATTATTGACATGAAGAAGTTGAATCAGATGGGCTCTGAGGTCACTTTTTCCTCCAAATCTATGATTTTATGCAGTCATGGACCAAAGCGTGCTAAATAGTGAATTTGTTACCACAGAGTTTGTCTTCAGAATGTGTCAAATGGCTTTGGCCATACTTGCAAAGATATAAGGCAAGCTATGTGAACAAATGACAATCACAACTCTTTTTATACTCCAAGGATTCATCTTGTGAGTCAGAGAGTAGTTTTTTATTTGCCTTGTGAGTCCCTAGTAGAAATTAATTGTTGTTCAGGCTGAATCTTTTTTGTCACCTTGTATGGGATTTTCTTGGCAAAAATATGGTAGTCATTGGCCATTTCTTTCTCCAAGAAGAGATTAAGTAATTTGCCCAGGATCACACAGCTAGTGTCTCAGGTTGGATTTGAACTCAGATCTTCTTGATTCCAGTCCCAGTCCTCTATTCACCAACCAGATTAATTGATGAAATCTTTATAATATCAGGAACTGAAGTGAATATGAGCCATTATGTTTTGCAATGGGACATGACCACATTTCCATAATAACTGGGTGGTAGGTAGTGTTATGATCATACCCATTTTACAGATTAGAAAACTCAATCTTAGAGAGAGGTTAATTAGATTGGTAATTAGCTTAGACTATAACATATATACTACCAAATTCAAATGTAAGGCTTCAGGTCTCAACCCTTAAGCCAAGGATAAGATTTGGGTCAGTTTATAACTCTTTTTTTTTTAAATTCTAATTTGAGACATTCCTCATGCTCTCCTTTCTACTCCTGAATTTGTCTCTCTAATGTGGCAGGTAGCTGAAAGAATGTTTACCACATGTCAAAAATTCTCATGGTAAACACTAGAACTAGGTTTTTATTCCATGACAAGTCAGATTTTTATAAGTGACTCTAATTGGACCTCCTACCAGTAGTAATAGTTTTCATTTAGAGTTAGTTTAGAGCTACTTTTGAATGTATTTTTTTTTAAAGCACAAGCATGGGGAAAAAAAAAAAGGAAAGAAAAGAAAAAGTCAATTCCTGACTATGTAATCATCAACAAAAATGGGAGCAATGATTTCCAATGTGCTCTTTAGAACTGACAGCTCCCTTATAATAATGACAAGCTTGACACTCTTTTGGGCCAGGCTTGGTTCTTTTATTTCTCTCCCCTTATCCTTGAGGTACTTTAGACTTGGAGATGTTGCACAATTTTTTTTTATAATCTCAGGTTGTACTTCTGGACCATGGGAGGCTTCAATAACACAATCAAAAAGACTTTGGTGAGATTATTATAGAAATATAGAAACCTTTTCTGTAGTTTTGTCCCTTTTGAAATTTTCCTTCATTTATGGTTGGTGTTAGATCTTTGTGAAATAATTATTTCTTTAAAAAGTGGATTGTACAGGCAGCTAGGTGGTATAGTAGATAGAGGACTAGCCCTGAAGTCAGGAGGACCTGAGTTCACATCTGGCCTCAGACACTTAATACATCTGAGCTGTATGACCCTGGGCAAGTCACTTAACCCCAATTGCCTCAGGAAAAAAAAAGAGAAGTGGATTGTGCATTCCAGAACATTTTTCTCCTATTTATACAAAACTTAGAAGAGTATTTTTTTTATTAATACTTTTTATTTGCAAAACATACGGATGGGTAATTCCTAAACATTAACCCTTACAAAGCTTTCTGTTACAAATTTTCCCCCCTACTCCCCACCTCTCCCCTAGATGGCAGGAAATCCACTACATGATTATTATGTTAGAATATTTTGATAACTTTTTGAGCATAGCTCCAAATTGCTCTCCAGAATGGTTGGATCCATTCACAGCTCCACCAACAATAAATCAGTGTCCCAGTCCTCCCACATCCCCCCCAACATTCATTGTTATCTTTTCCTGTCATTTTAGCCAATCTGACAGGTGTGTAGTGGTACCTCAGAGTTGTCTTAATTTGCATTTCTCTGATCAATAGTGATTTGGAGCACCTTTTCGTATGATTATAAATAGTTTTAATTTCATCATCTGAAAATTGTCTGTTCATGTCCTTTGACCATTTATCAATTGGAGAATGGCTTGAATTCTTATAAATATGAGACAATTCTCTATATATCTTAGAGATGAGACCTTTGTCAGAACCCTTAAATGTAAACATGATTTCCCAATTTGATGCTTCCCTCCTAATCTTGTCTGCATTAGTTTTGTTTGTACCGAAACTTTTTAACTTAATATAATCAAAATTATCTATCTGGTTTTCAATTAAGAGTTCCAGATCTTCTTTGGACATAAATTTATTCCATCTCCACAGGTCTGAGAGGTAAACTATCCTATGTTCCTCTAATTTGGTTACAATATCACTTTTTATATCTAGATCATGAACCCATTTGGATCTTATCTTGGTGTGCGGTGTTAGGTGTGGGTCCAGCCTTAATTTTTTCCACACTAGTTTCCAATTTTACCAGCAGTTTTTCCCGAATACTGAGTACTTATCCCAAAAGCTGGGGTCTTTGGGTTTATCAAACACTAAATTGCTAACGTTATTATGTAGCTTGTCCTGATATCCTATCCTATGCCACTGATCGACTGTTCTATTTCTCAGCCAGTACCAGATGGTTTTGATGACCGCTGCTTTATAATATAGTTTTAGATCTGGTATAGCAAGGCCACCTTCATCTGTCTTTTTTTTTCATTAATTGCCTTGAAATTCTTGACCTTTTGTTCTTCCAAATGAACTTTGCTACTATTTTTTCTAGATCTGTAAAATAATTTTTTGGAAGTTTGATTGGTATGGCACTAAATAAGTATATTAGTTTGGGTAGTATTGTCATTTTATTATATTCGCTTGGCCTACCCATGAGCACTTAATGTTTTTCCAATTGACTAGGTCTGATTTTATTTCTATGGAAAGTGTTTTGTAGTTTAGTTCATATAGTTTCTGACATTTTCTTGGCAGATAGATTCCCAAATATTTTATGCTATCATCCGTTATTCTGAATGGAATTTCTTTTTCTATCTCTTGCTGCTGAACTTTGTTGGTAATATATAAGAATGTTGATGATTCATGTGGATTTATTTTGAGTCCTGCAACTTTACTAAAGTTGTGAATTGTTTCTAGTAGTTTTTTAGTTGAGTCTCTAGGGTTCTCTAAGTATACCATCATGTCATCTGCAAAGAGTGATAATTTGGTTTCTTCATTACCTACTCTAATTCCTTTTATCTCTTTTTCTTCTCTTATTGCTAAAGCTAACATTTCTAATACAATATTAAATAGTAATGGTGACAGTGGGCAGCCTTGTTTCACTCCTGATCTTATTGGGAATGGTTCTAGTTTGTCTCCATTACATATGATGCTTGCTGATGGTTTTAAGTAGATGCTACTAATCATTTTAAGGAAAAGCCCATTTATTCCTATACTCTCCAGTGTTTTTAATAGGAATGGGTGTTGGATTTTATCAAATGCTTTTTCTGCATTTATGGAGATAATCATATGGTTTTTGTTAGTTTGGTTATTAATATAATTGATTATGCTGATAGTTTTCCTGATATTGAACCAGCCCTGCATTACTGGTATAAATCCTACTTGGTCAAGATGTATTATCCTGGAGATAACTTTCTGTAATTTCGTTGCTAAAATCTTATTTAAATTTTTTGCATCAATATTCATTAGGGAAATGGGTCTATAGTTTTCTTTCTCTGTTTTCACTCTACCTGGTTAGCTATCAGCACCATATCTGTATCATAGAAGGAATTTGGTAGTACACCTTCTGTCCCTATTTTTTCAAATACTTTGTATAGTATTGGAATTAATTGTTCTTTGAATGTTTGGTAGAATTCACATGTAAAACCATCTGGCCCTGGAGATTTTTTCTTAGGGAGTTGATTAATAGCTTGTTCTATTTCTTTTTCTAAAATGGGGCTATTTAAATAATTTATTTCCTCTTCTGTTAACCTGGGCAATCTATATTTTTGTAGATATTCCTCCATTTCATTTAGATTATCAAATTTATTGGCATAAAGTTGGGCAAAGTAACTCCTAATTATTACTCTAGTTTCCTCTTCACTGGAGGAATGTTCTCCCTTATCATTTTTGAGACTAACAATTTGATTTTCCTCTTTCCTTTTTCTGATCAAATTAACTAAAGGCTTATCTATTTTGTTGGTTTTTTCATAAAACCAACTCTTACTTTTATTTATTAATTCAATAGTTTTCTTATTTTCAATTTTATTAATCTCACCTTTTATTTTCAGAATTTCCAATTTGGTATTTAATTGAGGGTTTTTAATTTGCTCTTTTTTTAGTTTTTTTAAATGTAACCCTAATTCATTGATCTTCTCTTTCTCTATTTTATGCAAATAACCATATAGAGATATAAAGTTACCTCTTATAACCGCTTTGGCTGTATCTGACAAATTTTGGTATGTTGCCTCATTATTGTTGTTCTCCTGGATGAAATTATCAATTGTGTCTATAATTTGCTCTTTCACCCATTCATTCTTCAGGATTAGATTATTTAATTTCCAATTAACTTTTAGTCTATTTTCTCCTGGCCTTATATTACATGTGAGTTTTATTGCATCATGATCTGAAAAGGATACATTTACTATTTCTGCTTTTCTGCCTTTGATTTTGAGGTTTTTATGCCCTAAAAATGATCAATTTTCATATAAGTTCCATGAACCCCTGAGAAAAAAGTATGCTCCCTTCTATCACCATTCAATTTCCTCCAGAGATCTGTCATACCTAACTTTTCTAACATTTTGTTTATCTCCCTAACTTCTTTCTTATTGATTTTGTGGTTTGATTTATCTAATTCTGAGAGAGCAAAGTTGAGATCCCCCACTAGTATAGTTGTACTGTCTATTTCTCCTTGCATCTCTGTTAGTTTCTACTCTAGGAATTTGGATGCTATACCACTTGGTGCATATATGTTTACTATTGATACTTCTTCATTGTCTATGGTACCCTTTAGTAAAATATAGTTTCCTTCCTTATCTCTTTTAATTAGATCTATTTTTGCTTTTACTTGATCTGAGATAAGGATTGCTACCCCTGCTTTTTTTTTGTTCACTTGAAGCATAAAAGATTCTGCTCCAGCCCTTTACCTTCACTTTGTATGTATCTCTGTGTTTTAGATGTGTTTCTTGTAAACAACATATTGTAGGATTCTGGCTTTTAATCCAGTCCGCTATCCGTTTCTGTTTTATGGGAGAGTTCATCCCATTCCCATTCACAGTTAAAATGACTATATCTATATTTCCTGTCATCTTATTTACCCAAAGTTATATTTTTCTCTTCCCTTTCCCCTTACTCCCTTCCCCTCTCCCCAGTATTTTGTTTTTGATGACCACCTCCCTCTAACAGTCATCCCCCTTTAAAACCCTCCCCCTTTTTTACACCTTTCCCCTAATCCTTCTATGAATTTATCCCTTTATTTTCCTCCTTTCCCTCCTACTTTTCTATACAGAGGGCCAAGTTTTTCCCTGAAATCAAATGTGTCTGATATACTCTTTTAGAGTCCATTCTAATGAGAGAAGAATACTCATCACCCTCCCTTCTTTCCCTCAATTATATTAGATTTTCTATGTCTCTTCATGAGACTTTGCCTTATTTTACCTCCTTTTTATTTTTACTTTATTTCACCTCCATTCCCCTCCCCCCCTTTTTTTTACAGTATGATGTACCTTCCACCTCTAATTTCTTTCCAATTATTATCAAAGTAAAATCAAATTATACCCCCATTCTTTAAGGATACCCCTAGTAGAGATATAGTTCTCGAGAGTTCTTTCCTTTTTACCTTTTTACGCTTCTCTAGAGTTCTGTGTTTGGAGGTCAAATTTTTTGTTCAGATCTGGTCTTTTCATTAGAAATAGGTGAAATTCTCCTGTATCATTGAATGACCATCGTCTTCCCTGGAAGATGATGCTCATTCTAGCTGGATAGCTTATTCTTGGCTGTAATCCAAGTTCTTTTGCCTTTTGGAATATGTGATTCCAGGCCCGTTGATCCTTCAATGTGGAAGCTGACAGATCCTGTGTAATTCTAATGACAGTTCCTAGGTATTTGAACTGTTTTTTTTTTTTTTTTTTTTTTTATAGG
>JAJPUD010000641.1:173452-190818 GCA_023553655.1 Myrmecobius fasciatus
TTTTTTTTTTTTTTTTTTTTTTTCTAGGAGCTTGTAATATCTTTTCCTTGGTGCAATAGTCCTGAAATTTGGCCACGATATTCCTTGGGGTTTTAATTTTGGAGTCTCTTTTAGGAGGTGATCGGTGAATTCTTTCAATGCCAACTTTGCCTTCTGATTCTAAAACATCAGGGCAATTCTCTTTCATGATTTCCTGGAAGATAGCATCCAGGTTCTTTTTTTCATCGTGACTTTCAGGGAGTCCAATAATCCTTAGATTGTCTCTCCTGGATCTATTTTCCAAGTCAGTTGTTTTTCCTAGGAGATATTTCATATTTTCTTCTATTTTTTCATTTTTTTGTTTTTGTTTGACTGATTCTTGAAGTCTTATTGAGTCATTCATTTCAATTTGTTCAATTTTAATTTTTAAGGTATTATTCCCTTCAGCTATCTTTTTTAGCTCCTTTTGTAACTGGCCAATTGAATTTTTTGGTTCATTGCATTCTTTTTCCATTTTGCCAATTTTATTTTTCAGTAAATTGTTGTCTTTTTCCAATTCACTAATTTTATTTTTCAGTGAATTGTTGTCTTTTACCAATTCACTATTTTTATTTTCTAGTGAGTTGGTAACTTTTTCCAATTCACCAATTTTGTTTTTCAGTGAATTGTTGTCTTTTAACAATTCACTATTTTTATTTTCTTGTGATTTGGTGACTTTTTCCAATTCACCAATTTTGTTTTTCAGTGAATTGTTGTCTTTTTCCAATTCACTAATTTTGTTTTTCAGTGAATTGTTGTCTTTTTCCAATTCACCAGACTCATTTTCCAGTTTTTCACATCTCTGTTGCAAGGCGATATTTCTTTCTTGCACTGCTCTCAGGTTATTTCCCCAATCTTCTTCTAGCTCTCTTTTGAGATTCTTCATGCAATCTTCCAGGTAAGCCTTCTGAATGGGAGACCAGCTTAAGTCCACCTTTGTGGCTTTATCTGGGATTGTTTTCAGAATCTCAGGATCTGGGGACTTCTCTAGTTTCTCTCCGTAAAAGCTGTCTATGGTGAGAGCTCTCTTCTTCTTGCTCATGATGTTTAGCTGAGGTATCAGTCACCAGCAGGGAATCTGCAGCAGTTTTAATTTGCCCTGGGGCAGTTTGCCGAGTTGACTTCCGGTCTGGGGCTGATCTGGCTAGATCTGCACTAGGACCACACTTTCAGCTGCTCTCAATCCACCCTTTATCAAAGGTAGACCTGCCAAAGCACCTGCCCACAAGCAGGGCAAAGTGGCCGAAGCGTCTCCCAGGGACTTCCGGCAGACGAAAATCTTCTGGTCCGTCCCAGCCCCGGACTTGCACCCCGGCTGCGCACTGGCATCTGAGCGCTGGGAGCTGCTCAATCCCCTGCCCGTCTAAAACTGACCTCAGAAGTTCTTTCAAAGTAGATATTTGATAGAAGTGCGTTGTAGTCCAAGTGTTTGGTGGAGCCCTCACTCCAGAACCGGTTCGGAGGCTCAATTTGTCTGGGTCTGAGGGAAGGTCTCAGGAGCTCACAGAGGATGCTGTCTGCAGTTTGCCATCTTGGCTCCGCCCCAACTTAGAAGAGTATTAAATACAAGGATTGTTGTCAGTATTAAGAGATTCTGTCTCTATATTCACTCATTAATTTCTTCTCAGGATATTTCTTCTCCAAATATTTGCTTGTATACACTCATGTGTTAGCAAAATCAAAAGATACTTTGAATGTCTGACAAATGGGACATTCTATATCCATATGTCTCTAAAGAAAGGAAGAAATATTTCTTCATCTCTTCTCTAGGGTCATTTTAGATCCTTATAATTTATCCATCTTTAAGTTTCTGTTTAATATTCTTTTGCTTTACCTCATTGTAGGCACTGTATGTGTTGTCTTCCTGGTCTTACCTACTTTGCTTTATATCAGTTTATGCAATTTCACTTATTTTTCTTAATTATTCACATTTTTCTAACTTATAAAGCAATAATATTCCACTATATTCCCATACCAAAATTCATTTGGACTATCTTCAATCAATGTGTACTCACTTTATTTCCAGTTCTTTGCAAACATAGAAAGTATTGCTTTTTGACCTCCTCATCTTGACCTAGTGGTCACAAATTTGCCAAAAAGTGCAATCTTTAGGTCAAAAGAATTGCTTATCTTTATTCATTTTTCTGATTTGGCACTTAGCTTGACTTAAATGCTAACCAGACAAATGATATATGGTAAGTGTGAAGAACTGATAGTGAAATAACAGCTAGATGTTTTTAACTAATTTTATCTTGTTAGAATATTACCAACATTTTTTTTAATGTTGTCATTTAGTAGGTCTTAGTCAATTTCTTGGTCTCTTTGGTTTCTTAATCTGAAACCATATTTCCCAAATAGAAATGTCTAACTACTTTTAACCATTTTGGGCTAATCACCAAAGATGGAGATACTTTATCTTCTTCAGAAGGCCTTATCAAGAGTTTCATAAAATTGTACTCTATAATATACACTAAATTTTGGCATATACTTGAAAACTAATTTTATATGTAGAGAAGCACTTTGACATTAAAGATAAAGGAGTGGATCTCTATGTCTAGAAGATCTGCATTCATCATTCTCATGAGCTGATGCAAAGTGAAGTGAGCAGAATCAGAAGAACTTTTGTACAATTATAGCAATATTGTTCAATGAAGAACTGTGAATGACTTTGTTATTTTCAGTAATATGGTGATCCAAGACAATCACAAAGGACTAATGATGGTGCATATTATCTGCCTCCAGAAAAAGAACTGATGTTGTCTGATTATAGAGTGAAGCACACTATTTTTCACTTTTTTCTTTTATGCTTCTCTTTTTATTCATCTTCTTGTACAAAATGACTAATATGGAAATGTTTTACATGATTGAATATATATAACTTGTATATGATTATTTATTGTCTCAGGGAGGGGGGAGAAAAGGGAGGTTTGGAATGATAGAATTTGGAATTCAAATCTTAAAAAATGTTTTCCTTTGAAATTGGGGAAAATATAATAGATACTAAAAAAATCCAGGTTAAAGTCTCACCTCACTGAGGATGTCTCAGCCTCTTAGTGCTTTCTAAGACTATACATTGCCTAGTATGGCTGAAGGAGTTGTCTCACTTTGACTTCCCTATCCCAGTGAAATTACTGTTCTGATTTAAAAAAATGAACATTTCAAAATATTTTTTAATACGTTAAGCTCATAGTAAACACCACCAAACAAGAAGTTTGGATGTCCGATGAATTAATTTCCTTGTTATTTTTGGATGCCTCATGGTATCCAATCTGCCATTTTTCTTTTGAGGACAGTCTTCAGCTTGTTTCCCTAGCTAGGGAAACTTCCTTGATCTTGATTTATTTATATCAAAAATGTTATTGTGGGGGTGGTATGATTCCTTTAGTAGAGTGTCAAGCTGCAACAAAGATTTTAGGCTGAGTATCCATAATTAACATTTATAAATGCTCATTCTCCATACACTCTCCTTCCTTTGCTGATAGTTCCCCAATTTCATTGAAAAAGTAGGAAAGGACTATAGAAGTGGAGCCCCTGAGGGGGTTTTATTTTGTCTGCTAAAAAGAAGCAGATAGGTCAACAAGATTAATAAGGTTCATCTTGACCCTGTGGCCAAGCTTCTGAGGAAGACTATATCTATATTTGACTAGGCTGATCCTCAAATAGAACACACATCCTATCAATATGTATAATTTGGGGTCTGTCTAGCTTGACAGGACTCCTTAGAATTTATTATCTGCTTGTATAACTTTCAATAGTCAAGGACCATCTTCACTTGCTATATAGCATCAGAGTAGTGTATTTGCAGAGGAGGAGGAGATTAGCTACTTCCTTTTGGAACAAATCCAAGTTATTCAGCCTGGCAATCAAAACACACCATAATCTTATATCCATCTAATCAACTTCATCTCTTATTAAAATGGTATTCTGTTTCAGTCAGGTCCATTTCTGCACAGTGTTCTTTAAATTGCGTTCATGCTTCCACCTTTATCCATGTAGTTCCTCTGATTGTTCTTCTCATCTTTTCCTCACCCAGATCTGAGTTCAAATCCTATCTTAGACAATTAGTAGTTGTGTGAACCTGGGGAAATAATTACTTATCCTCTCTGTGCCTCAGTTTTGTAATTTGCATTACTAGGAGGTTGTATTTAGTAGTCTTCAAGATTTCTTCTAATAAGCTACTACATTTATCTATTGCTCCATTCACTTCTATATAAAATGCGAATAATAATAGTTCTTATTTCATATTATTGCAAAAATCAAATGAGAATGGAAATAAGTATTTTTCTAAACCTTAAAGTGGAACATATACACACACACTCAAATGTTTGCTCTTTCTATTATGTAAGCTTATGATTTATGTATTTAGATCTTGCTTTATCCAATTCAAATCCAACTTTTTTTTTTCTTTTGGTGAAGCTTTTCTTGATTAATCAATGCTCTTAGATCAATTTTCTTCATCTTAAAAATGAAAGATTTGAACCATGGAACATCTATCTGTCCTGAAACTGATGAAGCAGTAGGCTAGGAGAGTAGTTCAAAATGTGAAAAACTCACAAGGATATTCTCATAGCTGAAAGGAGCACTTTATTTCAATAAGGGCAAACAGGCTAACCAAAGAGGGTCTAGCAGGGGCTGAAAGTGAAGACTACTTAAAATTCAGAAGTAGGGAGGGAGAGAGGAAGTAAAGGTATTTTCTAGAATGTTAGGGAAGAGTTAGGAAGGGTTCTAGGGGCGATTGTACTCCTCAGTACTTCCTAAATTTCTATTTTGAAGAAGGCTTCTGGTCAGCCATCTTTTAATTCACTGCTCTCCCAGCTCTGGTTCTGACTCTCTGGACTTGGTTACCATGACCGTGCATGAATACCATCCTTCTCCTTTAGCTCTCTTTTATGTGAATTTTCCTTCATTGGAATATAAACTCCTTGAAGACAGAGATTCTCTTTCATTTTGCTTGTCTTGGTAACTTCAGTGTTGAATGTAGTGCATGGTACATAGTTAAATGATTAACAGATACTTGTTCCCCAACTTTCTGATCATAATTATGCCCATTTTGGCACACATGGCCTTGGTCTTATTTATTCATTCACCTATTCAGCAAATTCATTGACTATTAGTAGTCTAATGTGTAGAACACTATCCTAGGTCTAGGTAAAATATCATTTTTACTAGATTGTAAGCTCCTTAAAATCAAGGATTGTGTCTTATCTAACTTTTAAAGCTCTCCCATTGCCTAGCATATTTCTATGTGCATAGTACCCACTTAAGACATTTGTTGACTAATTAATTAAATTATCTGGTTAATTTGATCATTAGACGAAGCAAGAAGAGATTATTTAAACTTTCATGGTAGATATATGGCCTCCATGTAGATTTGATGGTGCCACAGAACCACTAATAAGCCATCTTTGACTTATTACCTGCTTCCTAAAACCCCCAGAAAAGAAGTCATTAGAGTCATGTAATTAATGAATTAATTTACCCTCTCTTCAATGTAGTATAGTTTATAACCTGACTACCAGGGCTGTTACAACCAGCCAAATGATTTCATAAGAGAATATTTGGTGCATTTATACTCCATTTATACTCCAGCTTCTGGAAAGCTGGAGGATCTGCCATGTTCACCCAAAGGAGCTCTACTTCTTAACTCTCAGGCTCCTTCTACCTTGACTTTAATGCCTCAATACTAGCACTGGATTCAATACAAATCTAGGGGCAGGATATAGAAAATATTTTGCAATTATTAAAAATAGAATCATATTTTATCTTGGTATGTTAGCCCTCTCTTTGTATTTGGGAAATCCCTGGTTTTTGACCATTTTCATTCATAAAATCAAATCACTGAATTTTTAAACAACCACATATTTACTAAAATAAAGTAGTTACTTTAATGACACCTGATGAAATTGTTAAGTTAACTTGTTGAGATCTCTTCCCCTCTGATAACTATACTGGAACATTAAGAGAACTGAGAGAATAATATTTGAAATAAGATTGGCTCATCAATCAATTGAGGAAAACAAAAAGGAAGACTATGGAAAGAGGAAGACTCCATATCCTAAAGTCTGTTACTGCAAAGCATGGAGAGACATTGTTCAGTCTCATTTCTGTCTAGAAACAAATAACTGGTCTAGTTCATATATCCAATATCTCAGCCCATCTTCCTTAACCACTGGCTATTCCAATTTAATCTGGTTCATCTATCATCTTGCCCAGCTCAAGCCATAGCTACAGCAGCTCAGAGGCTATGACAGGTACTATAGAAATCAAATGGCTTTAGCTGTCTGTCTCACTGAAGTCTCTCAGTGTTACAAACCTCTCTGCTCTCAATCTCATGAAATAAATGGCATATAATACTAGACTAGGAGTATCTGGAGGTTGAGTGTAAAGAGATGAAGAAACTCAAGAGATTTTGGGAAAAACAAGTCTGGAAATATCCCCAACCTTCCAGTGGTCACATATTTTCCACAAAGTCTCCAGCAGGTATTAATATCATGCTATATTTTTTAACTTAATTTATCTAAAACTTCATGTTACTTTGTCCTATTTAATTATAATTTATTTCTTTTTTTCTTTTGCACTTATTTTTTCCAATTACATGTAAAGTTAGTTTTCGATATTCATTTTTTTTTGGTAAGATTGTGAGTTCCAAATTTTTCTCCTTCCCTCCCTTCCTGCTCCCTTTCCCAAGACAGCAAGCAATCTGATACAGGTTATATATGTACAATCATGTTAAACATATTTCCACTTTGGGCTTTGGTTTGAAGAAAAATCAGAACAAAAGAGAAAGACCATGAGAAAGAAGGAAAAAAAAAGAACAAAAAATTGAAAATAGTATGCTTTAATCTGCATTCAGATTCCATAGTTATTTCACTGAATGTGAGGTGTGTGTTTTTCATCACATATTTTTTGGAAATGCCTTGGATAAGACCTAATACTATCAGGGTTGATCATTGCACAATATTGCTATTTCTGTGTACAATGTTCCTCTGGTTCTGCTCATTTCATTCAGCATCAGTTCATATAAATCTTTCCAGGTTTTTCTGAAATCTGCCTTTTCATCATTTCTTGCAGCACAATAATATTTCATCACAATCATATACCACAACTTGTTTAGTCATTTCTCAATTGATGAGTATCTCCAGAATTACTGATTCTTTGTCACCACAAAAAAGCTGAATAGCATTATTTAATAAGGAGTGAATGGAACAGAATCAGAGAACTAGCTACCATGTAGATCCAATAGTTTGTTGTCCTTCAGTCTTGAAAAGAACCAAAATGACATCCCTATGTTAGAGTTAAGGTATAGTATGTCCTACTGTGGCCAATACGAACTCAGAATGTTCTGCCACAGGACAGACACAAATAGTCCCTATGAACATTTGGGGTGCCTGCTCTAATCTTACACATCTTGCATTTTTTCTGACCCAATTCAATTCTGCTTTGCTCATTGAGCACTTTCTGTGATGAGAATACATCATCATGCTGTGCTGTCCTGTGCCAGTGTCTCCCATGTCATATAATTGATTCTAAAGTTCTTAAGAGAGACCCTAAGGGTGCTCTTGTATTGCTTTTTCTGATACCTTACAAGAAGAAAGAGATTGAAGATATAAAAGTAAGATGGGATGGTTAATGAAATAAAGTGATATAAGAACTACAAGGGAATGAAATGAATATAATTGGAAAGATTGGTCTTGACAAAGAAAAAGATTCTCCCTTTACCTGAATCCGGAATGATACTTTTTGAGCTCTTGCCATGTGTGACTTCCCCATAAAATAAATCCTTTGGCCAGTATTGAGCCTACAAGAAAGGCCCTCAGAGCTGTCAGATTGTAGGAAGGATTGATGTCTTCTTTGTTATAGTCATATGCATGACTTAGGAAGCAGACTTAATTCTTTGAAAGGGCCTTTTAACCAGAAGGAAAAATGCCACAGAATAATCTGAAGGTCATTATTAACCTCTTTTTAAAAGGATCACCACATTCTTCAGATAATAATTCATGAAATAATATTAAGATCAATAGCCTAGTTATATTGAAAATAGATCATCCTCCAAAAGGAAAACTAGATTTTAAGTGCCTGAGATCATACTTTGATGGTCCTAAACAATGCAGAAATTATTCTTCAAATGAATGAGTAAATATGCAACTTTCATCCGAGTTAATGATGATGATAATGATGATAATAGCTAGCATTTGCATAGTGCTTTGAGGTATGCAAAATGCTTTACAAATATTACCTCATTTTATCCTCACCAGAACCCTGGAAGGCAGATGCTCTTATGATCTCCATTTTTTCTTTTTAATGAGGAAAATAAAAGACAGAAATCAAGAGACTTGCCCAGAGTAACATGGCTAAATAAGAATCAGAGTTTGATTTGAATTCAAGCCTTCCTGAATCAAAGTCCAGTGCAATGTCTATTGTGCTCATTCCAGGCTTTAATTATTTGCATTACTGTTTAAAGAAGTTATTATCCATTAATGGAAGGAACCAGAGTCCTGAGTTATCCCAAATGATGAACAATTAATAAAACATATCTTCTTACTCTATTTTAAAAGTGGTCCTATGTGAATATATTTGATGTTTTCTGAATTTACTTCAATCAAAATATCATCTTCTAAAGATAAGATTCAGGAAGAACTGCAAAGCTTTCTGATTTCCCCATTCAGCCCCATCATCCTTTTATTCAGATCCTCATTGAAGTCTACATCAGACTGTGAGAGCAGTTCTCCCTCAGTGATGGGGAGGAAATCAACCAACCCAATCAGAATTTTGGTTTTGTTTCTATTTTGTTTTTTTAATTTTTTCCCTCTTTAAACTTTTCCTGGAACTAAGTCAAATAATATAAATTAGATAAATAACAAAGAATTCTAGCCCAAACCCAGTGCTACCCCTTCACAGTCCTAGACACATTCTTTGTAGAAGGGGAAAATGAAACTCAGAAAAATTATGTAATTTCTCTCAAAGTCACACTGACAAAAGTTCTTCATTCTGGATTCAGGTAAAAGGACAATCTTTCTCTTTATCAAGACCAATCTTAATTTCATCCCTTTGTAGCTCTTATATCACTTTATTTCATTAACCATCATTTTTATGTCTTCTCTCTTTCTTATTCTAAGCCTACAGGTCTTGCCTAAACTAAAACAGAAACAAAAAATAAAATAAAAACACATTTTTTTTTTTTGACTATAAACCACCTACAGCACCACAGGCTGTTTTCTATTCAAGACAAAAATTCTAAAAACTGCAGTCCATGTAAGTAAGTCCATTTCTTCTTTTTGGAATTTGGTTTCTGATCCTACCCCTCCACCCCTCTATCACTGATGAAAATCAGAGCAAGATCATCATCACCAAATCAGATTACTTTTTTTTTTGCCTCTTTGTTCTCTACCTTTTGGTAGTACCTGTTTAATACTTCTATCAAATTGTGAGTCCCATAAGAAAAAAGTCTATTCACATCTTCTTCTTCCTCTTTCCCCTCCCCCTTTTTATTAATCTTAGCAGCTAGAATGGGGTATATTTCACATAGATTTAACATAAAATTTTTGTTGAATTGAATGAGATTGAATTGAATTTCTAAAGCTGACTTTTTTGATAATTAATTATATGACCTTAAGCAAGATCCTTTTTTTTTTTCTTTCTGGCCTTCTGTTTTCTTCTCTTAAAACAACAACAACAACAACAAAAGATGGTCTAGGCTCCTCCTTCAAGCTGTGATTTTCCTTTTTTAAAAGATTTAAAATGATGCAAATTGAATTGAAAAAAAAAAGCAATCTGATACATACATTATTCACCTGAATATCTCTAAGAGACAAGTATTAATCATTATAACAATAGGATAAAGGTAAATGTGATCTCCATACTAAATAAAAATGCTAAAGAGAAGAAACTAGTGAAAGTCCATAACAATAATTTAGATTTTTAAATAACACAAAATAATCACCTAGATAAGTATTGCTTCTCCATTCAATCTGAAATGTCACACTAAAACTTAAGGTTATGGTAAAGTAGAAGGATACAAGTCTCCTCAATGCCAGCCTTAAATATATTCTTTTTCATACCTGAGAAGCTGGGGGGGGGAAACAGTTAAATCTATTGTGTTTGATTTAGTTTCATACCTTTTAAATGATCCATTTGTATAGTGGTAAGCAAGAGAGGGAAAGATTGAGGAAAGGAGAGAAGGGGAGAGGGGAAGAGAAAGAGACTGTATTTTGTTTTTCTTGATATGAATAATACCGATTTAGATTAAGCCTCTATTACAGTATAAATAGGCAGTCACATCTAATCCCTATGTTTTTATACTCCTCTACCCAGCTCTTATGTAAGCCTAAGCAAAAGACAAAACAAGTGTACTGTATCTTGGATCACTAAAGCCAATAGCATACCAGAAGCTTAAGGAATCACTTTAGTCTTCCCTGAACCTAGCATGTCTGTATTTTTGCAATGTATGATTGTCTACCTTTCTTAATAAGAATGTTTTATTTATTGAAAGGGAGCATGAGCTTTAGAAACTCTGAGAAAAGCATCTTATCAGTACCTGAGCAGAAATAAGAACAGTTCTGAGAGGACCTGAAAGAAAGCATCTCTCTGAAGAAAATATTCAAGGAATCCCCTCCAATAAAGGAAAAAAAAAATGATTCACCAAATGTCAAGAGAGACACAATTCCTGGAGCCTTAAAAGTTTACTCACATCTCAATGGAGTGATGCCTTTGTCATTGCTAACAAAAAGAGAAGCTTTTTGGTGGGTATGGCAAAATAAGATCTTTTCTATTAGTGATGTCAGTGATGGAGATGCAGATTTTGTTTTCTCACCCTAAGGGAGAGGAGACTTATTTCACTTTTTATAGTGAGTCAATAGTCAATCCCTAAGAGTCCCAGAAGGAGACAGAAGGCAAAATACAAGATGCAAAAGGAAGAGGCAGAAGAGCAATTGCTTTATTTGGAGCTGATGCAATACCACTAGTTGACTGCTTGATGACAGGCTTTTCAGAGGCTATTGGAAGGTAATCTATTGGGAGCAAAGTCCTTTGGAGAAGAATGGAGCCAGCTAATTTTTTGGATGGAATTAGGCTTTTTATGGCTACCTATAGCTTCAAGCTTCTCTTGCCCTTTACAGCCAGCTATATCTGGAGATGGGGAAACCCTTGATCTAAATAGATCTGTGGATTCCAGATTTAGGAGGAAAGAGCTAAGACTTCTTCTGATCTCAGGCAAAGTATAGACCAGGATAATTCTGCAATTGTTAGATTTAGGGTCTATGCTAGTGAAGCAGTTCCACCAAGTAAGACTGCAAAGGTTCCAAAAAATGAGCAACCTCACCCAGCAAGGAAGGTGATAATGGAGTCAAGGAGACCAATGAGATCAAAGCTTAGAGTCCATATTCTACTTTTACAGTGGGAGCACTTTATCCCTCCTACTGAGCTCCTTCCTCAACTTTGGGGGACAATTTTGGGGGACCAAAATATGATAAAAGTCAAATTTGGCTATCGATTTTTTTTTAAGTTTCTCTAATAGTATTCTCTGCCCTCATTGATCTTTATTTTTCTGCATGCTTCTGCATAAACTATATGGATGGCCAAAATGTTCAGGTACTCAATTCCAACTTGCCTCTTATAATATATTGATAGATTCTGAAATAACTTGGAATTAGTCCTAATCAAAGTTGTCATACAAGGGATGGTGTTCAGATCATATTGCATTGGAGGAATGACTTACCTGTCCTTATATATTTCTGCCATGTGAATGATTCTTATGTATGTTCAATCTATTTATGAATGGTGTATATATTTGTTGGAGAGTGTGCCCAAGATATATGCCTTGAATATTCTATGGCAAATTTTCTCTGTATGTTATTTTCTTTTGATTTGATCTAATTTATAATCTCTGGAAAAGAAACCAATGTGTCATTGAGATCTTGTGAGCTAACATTTTGAGTGAATATAGATGTGTTCACACATATAGTTATTCTAGACTTGATAAAATATGTGTAAGATAGTAATGGAATATAATGAAATTATAATTTATATCATATAATAATGTCATATAATGTAATTTGAGAGAACAAAATTCAAGAATAAAATTCAAGAGAGGGTATCTAAAGTGTTCTTTAAGTCAAACTGGGGCTTCTTTGCTGTTCCTCACTTAAAAGACTCAGTCTATAGCTCGGTCTTTGTCCATTTTTCACTGTTCTATGTGCCTGGAAATCTCTCTTCCTTTACCTCCACTTCCTGGTGATGTTGCTGATGTAGACACCAGATGATAGTAGGTATCAAATGTTGGGATTCAATCATGAGAAAAATTCACAATGGCCATTCTCTTTGGCAAAAGGTAGGTTTATTTAGGAGAAGAAATTACAGACAAAATAGAGATACAGTAGATACCAAGAATGGCAAATATGAAATAGAATGGGAGAGCATATAAAAAGACAAGTTCCTTAGTGGAACTCACCCATGAGGTTGGAAAATTTCTTTATCTGGTAGGCTATTTTTTTTAATAATAGCTTTTTATTTTTAAAAATATATGCAAATAGTTTTCAGCATTCAAAACCTTGCAAAACCTTGTGTTCCAAATTTTTTCCCTTTCATCCCCCCCACCTCCCCTATACAACAAGTAATCCAATATAAGTTAAACATGTGCAGTTCTATACATATTTCCATAATTATCATGCTGCATAAGAAAAATTGGGTGAAAAAAGAAAAAAAAAAATAAAAAGCAAGCAAATAACAAAAAAGGTGAAAAGTACTATGTTGTCATGCACATTCAGTCCTCATAGTCTCTTTCTGGATGCAGATGGCTCTCTCCATCACAAGTCTAATGGAAATGGCCTGAATGACCTTGCTGTTGACTGATCCATCAGAATTCATCATCTTTTGTGGCAGTGTACAATGATTTCTTGGTTCTACCCACCTCACTCAACATCAGTTCATGTCAGTCTCCCCAGGCTTCTCTGAAATCATCCTGCTGATCATTTCTTATAGAAAAATAATATTCCATAACATTCATATACCAGAACTTATTCAGACTCTCTCCCACCGATGGGCAGCCACTCAGTTTCCACTTCTTTCAAGCTTAATCTTGAAAGAGACTTAAGAGTTAGCCATAAGGAGGAAAAATGGGGCAAGAAAGGAGAGCTGCCATAAGGTAGGGAGGGTTAGGAGATGTCATATGGCATGGGGAAAGGGTAAGGGGAATGATTGACCCAAGGGAGGGAAGTGGTGAAGCCATGGACCATAAGGTGTTTGGGACATGCCTTCCAGAGGTTAGGACCATAGGACTAAACTGAGCTCCTATATCAGAGACTTCTTCCTACCTGCCCCAGGGAATAAATTTTTATCTATGCTTCAGTTTCTCTTGGTCCACCACACCCACCATTCAGGACCTCATCTCTGGCTTCCTTTAAGTTTCATTTAAAATTCCACCTTTTGCTAGAAGCTTTCCCTACTCCTTCATTTTAATGGGATGATTTGCAACTTAGTCTGGATGGAGCTTATATGTATGTAGTAGTTAGCTTGTTGATTCTCCTTTAGACTAGAAACTCCTCTGAATAAGGATGATGTTTTATTTTTACCTTTCTTTGTATCTTAGCACAAGTCCTGGTGCTTAAAAATACTTGTTTGTTTAACTTTATTCAGTCTAACTATAATTCTACAAGTTGAAGGTGAGAAGAAAATGTACTCTGCATGGAAAGGACTACTTGCAAGAAAGTCTGGTGGTGAGAGAAAAGCGGCTGAATGGTAAAATTTTGTCCCATAACAAAAAATTTATATGTGGGAGTTATAATTTCTTTTCTTTTTTTAATAAATAGTATTTTATTTTTCCAAATAAATGTAAAAACAGTTTTTAACATTCATTTCTGTAAGATTTTGTGTTCCAAATTTTTTTTCTCCCTTCTTTTCTTGCTCCTGAAGACAGCAAGCAGTCTGATACAGATTATATATGTGAAATAATAATTTTCAACATATTTCCATAATTGGCATATTGTACAAGAAAAATCAGACTGAAAGGTAATAATAATAATAATAATAACCATGAAAAAGAAAAAGCAAACAAAAAACCTCAAATACTATGCTTCCCTCCACTTTCATTTTCCATAGTTCTCTTTAGATGCAGAGGAGACATTTTTCATCCCGAGACTATTGGAATTGACTTGCATTATTACCACATTACTGAGAAGTGGTAAATCTATCATAGTTGATCAACATACAATCTAGCTGTTACTGCGTACAATGTTCTGCTCACATCACTCAGTCACTCAGTATCAGTTCATGTGAATCTTTTTGAAATCCTCCTGCTAATCATTTCTTATGGAACAATAATATTATGTAACGTTCATATACCATAATTTATTCAGCCATTTCCTAGCTGATGGACATCCACTCAGTTTCCAGGTTCTTGCCATTACAAAAAGAGCCTCTACAAACATTTTTGCACATGTGGGTGTTTTTCCCTCTTCTATAATTTCTTTGGGACACAAATTCAAAAATGTATACTTGGTTTTATAGCCCTTTGGTCATATGGGAGTTTGAGTTTCTACTACCAAGAATAGCATTTTTGCTGGTTTGTCCGGAACATAGAAAAGGAACAATATTAAATAAATCCTTTCCTGATCATTTAAAGGGCAGTTGGTTGAACAGTGGACAGAGTACTGAAGTTGGACTCAGAAAGAGTCAAATCTAGCCTCAGACATTGACTAGCTGTGTGACCCTGGACAAGTCACAACCCTGAATGCCTCAGTTTCCTCATTTTTGAAATGTTCTGGAGAACTACTCTACTATCTTTGTGAAGAGATTGACACTGGGACATGAAGAGTCAGACATGACTATAACAACCAAACAACCTCAAGTGATCATATGTCCTTCTTGTAAGAATTACATCGCTGAATTTCTTACTGAAGAGTTCCATGAAAATGAGATTAATGTATAGTATAAAGGAATAAATAAGGAACAACAAACAAAATGTATTTACTAAATGCTTGTGATGTGGCAAGCACTGGATTAAGCAGATAGGCCAGTAAGATAGTTCTTCTCAAGAGGTTTATATTCTATATCCAACAAAGGGATGTAGCTGAAGAAAAGATGGAAAGGCTCAATAGTTCAGAAGCAAGGCAGTTCATAAAGCATTCTTTTCTGAATCATTTCCATGAACAAAAACTTATCTTATTCTGATTTTGAGTTATTTGTAAGGTCAAAACCTTTCATCTCTGAGCCTTGTGTGGCTTTGAGAAAGTCAGGACTGAACTATCTATACAGGTAGTAACCTCTTCAGTTCTCTCCAGACTTGGTCCTCCAGACAATCACTCTGGGGATGGCAGTATCAGCAGGATGTATTTTTGGGGAAATGACAGAAAGTTAAGGGGTTTCTAAATTACTGCCATATCAATTTTTAGAAATTTTGTATCTGATAGTCTTAATTATTGAAAAAACACCAAAAAAAGCAAGACATTCCCTGATCTCAGTAATTACATTCCAAATGAGGAAAGCAATCCAGAAAGTGACAATATATTGGGACTGGTGTCCAGTTAAGGGTATTTTGGTCAGGGGAATGACAGCACTGGTGAATGGAATCATATGAACTTATTTAAACCAGAGGAAAAACTATTTTTTATTACTTTTTTGTTGTTTCATCAGTTTATAAGTTGGGCTAAGAGTAATATATATATATAATTTCTTTCTAGCCTGCCATTCATTCTTTATTTCTCTCTAGCCCAAGTAGGGCTAATTAAGTAATTAAGTAAATTGTAGATATAAAATGGCATACAGCAAGAGAAAGACCTAGATTTTCTACCCAGTTCTGTAACTAAGGCCTCACTTCATAAGTCAATTTACTAGAGTGGGCTTGTTTCCCTCATTTGCAAAATGATGTTGCTTAACTAGATAAATGTGACTGAATAAAATACAACCTCATCTGTTTGGCATTTCAATAACTTCATCATCTAGCTACAGTCTAAATTTCTAAACATTTCATTTTACTATCTCTCACACATTCTATTCTCTACCCAAACTGGGAGAAATCATAGGTGCTTTTTATTAAAAATCCTCATTCCCCTACCCTTCCACCTGCTTTTCTCCCTCCATTTCCTGACCCCATATCTTTGAAAAGACTGTTCCCCAAGCCAGAATTGCCTCCTTTGCCTCTGCCTTATGGAAACACTAGGTCTATTTTAGATTTAATTCAAGTGCTTCCTCCTACAAAAGGTTTTTTCTTTATCTCCTTATTTATTAGTACTCTTTCCCAAAACAAAGAAATAGCTTTTATAGCATATGTACTACTGATGTCTAGATTTAGTCACTTTTCAGTTTTCTCCTATAAAAGAAGACTGTTGAATTATAAAAAAATTATAAAAAGAAGACTGTTGAATTATAAAAAGAGACCTATAAAAGAAGACTATTGAATTATAAGAAGTTTGAGATGCTTTCCATATTTAAATCTGTGATTCTGTCAGCCTAGGTCCATATTAAGGTCCCCTGGCCACATCTCTATGCTCCTATGATTTGTGTTTCAACTTGTATCCCCTAAGTCCAAATTTGCCATCATATAAGTAAGTATATCTGATTGAAGGGGACCAGGTAGGAGTGGTTTAAGGCAATCTACGAAAATTTCCTGTGGAATACAAAAGTCCCTTCCAGCCATATCTCTATGGTCCTAGGATTTGTGTTTCAACTTGTATCCCCTGACTCCAAATCTGCCATCATATAAATTAGTATATCTAATTGAAAGGGGACCAGGTAGGAGTAGTTTAAGGTACCTTATGACTATCTCCTGGGGAATATAAAGATTATAACTTATAAAGTGCACACTCTCTTGTCCTTGTGCCAAATCGATTTTCTTATTGTCCAGAAGACAGCATGATCTAGTCTACCTTATGTGAGCAAAATTGTACAATATTGATGCTTTCTATCTGCTATGTTAAGTTACTTGGATTACTCCAGAGATATTGTGAAGGTTCCTAAAGGACATTTTTGCTGGCTAGTATAGGATGATTGGGAAAATAACTTAGGAAATCGCTGCAAAAAAATTATGAAAAAAATGGGAAGTTGGGTTGTTGTGGTGGAAAGGGCATGAACTTTCCACACATGCACATGTACACACAAACACACACGTGCACATACACACACAGAGTAATAACAATCCTGGCATCCATTCAACCCTTTCCATTTTCTCTCCACTGTGTCAGTATTGTATCATGAATGCATAATTATGTTTTACTGATGTGGAAAAATGACAGGGTGATATGAACGAGTGTCAGAATGAATACCAGCATGACATGAGATGGATCATGTTTTTATGCCTTCTATAAAGTGCTATCTATGGTTATGGAATTCCATAAACAATGTCATTCTCAGCTTAATAT